>JAUMHQ010000085.1:6672716-6685806 GCA_032361165.1 Enteromius paludinosus
ACTGTATCAAATCATATATTAAAAAAAAATAATAATTAAATTTCTAACAATTTTAAGCATAAAATTGTTTTAATATTAGATATTATCGTTAAGATTTCTATGTCAAGTAATTATGAACGATCCAATTTTTATAATGCACAAGTATATCATTAATACCAAATAACTATATATAATTTCTAATTACTTTAATAAATCCAAACAATATTGAATCTAATGTTTGTTAATAAAAATGTAATATATAATAATAATACTGTGTGTGTACTGTATATATATATATTAGATTTATGATCAATGATTTTTTTGATCAACACTTTTCACATATATTTAAAACAAAGACTGTCATTCAAATTTCAGGTTCATCACCCCAGGAAGTGTCTATCTCACACTCCTTACAGACGCATTCTACACAATAACACAAAAGACCAAAAACAAAACAAATAAAAACACATTGCCCACCCCTCCCTTTGCCCCCTTCCCCCTCACAAACCCAAAATGCATTCTCCTGCCAGGCTTCACACGGAAGGGTGTTAAAAATACATGTATACCCTTCCTCATCCTTTATTCATACCCATTCCTTCCTTTATGTTTATGAGACTCAGGGGCTCGCGGGGTCCAGCGTTCTGACCCAGGGGTGCGCAGAGGTTCTCCAGAAAGTTCCTCTTTCTCAAACCTAATCCACTTTAAATGAGCCCAAACACTGAAGAACTACTTCATATGTACATACTGTATGTTGGTTTGGTGACGGCGTTGCAGCATTCGAGAGTCCACGAGGATTTATAAGTAAAGAGAACAACGATTTTCATTACTGTTATTATTAACATTCATATCCATAATATAATTTTTTGACTAATGCCAACATAATGACGTAAATATGAAAAAAAGTTCTGCTTGTGTGGTTTATGTAGGTCCAGAGGGTTGTTTTTCTCCCAGCCATCGGGTGTCAGTATAGACAGGGATGTAGTTAGTGCCCCTCTGTTAGGCCTGGGGGTGGATAGGGTGGATGTTGTTAGCACTGTCTACATCCTCCAGGGTAGTGAACGCTCCCACGGGACAGTTCTCTGCTGGCTCACTCATCTGTGTGATGGAACAGTGCGAGCAGGGGGTTACCGACAACTCTACGACAGTTCGCCCTTATTGATTAGATAATCAGCCTGTCACCTAATACCACTGTTCTTTACATTGTCCCCTGCTGGGACGAACATGACTGTTATTGCTGACTGCAGGGGATTCCTGCAACAAGCATCTTTTATGTCCACTATTCTTTTCCACGTGGACTGTTCGCTTTTTTTTTCCCATTTCTTCCTCTGCTGGACTGCGGGAAGAGTGTTTTCATTATTTGCCAAGATTGGTATGTCAATCCTTTTGCCCCTGACCCAAGTTTAGAAATGCTTTGGGTTTTATTGGAGGAATGATTACTGAGTTATCTCGCTACCTCACTCCGAGGCCTTTATACCTCCACCCTTCGTATACCTTCAGGCAAGGATTGGATTTGATACCCAGGACAGTACCTTGGGATCTGCTCGCTGTCTACTTTCTGTCTCTTTCTATTGTTTCGCTGTACCCCCCATTTCCTAAATGTGTCTGTGTGTGTTGCTGATTCAGATCTTTTTTTACACTTTGCTTTTTGATTCCAGCAGTATTTTCCAGCATTTCCCCTCATCTCTCTGCCCAACTAAGTTTATGCAGAGGACAAATATGAGTAGGGTAACACAGCGACAGCGTCCCAACCACCTTCCCCTAGGGGTCACGGGTGTCATGACCCGGCAGCAGGTGCCACTGATCTCGCTGCCCATCGCTGTCCCAGTTTCCCAGATTTCAATCCACACCTGCGCTAGGATGGAGATTTTTCCATTTAGTGTGATCAGAATTATTATTTTTAATTAATTCTCTTTTTTTTTATCCTAAATAAAACTAATGAAATTTTATGAATAAAAATAAAATGTATTTCTGAGTTTTATGTAGGGTAGGTTTATCCGGCCATAAATTAATGCCTTCTCCACATTTCTGTATCTTATTATTTAATATTAATAGTCTAATTTAAAGATCTGTATTATTTAAGATTATTTAGATCTGTAATATGCTCAAATAATAAATATTTACGATTTATCTCTGTTTTGGCTACCCTACCTATGGATCTGTTGTTGTAATTGTTTTATTATTATTTATTTATTTTTAGTTTAATTATTCAAACTTTTTTTTAACATTTAAATGCATTTAAATTAAATGTGAAGCAGGTTTCCAGCAAAGAAATAGCGAGAAAGGACATAATGAACGTGAAGATGTTTCTGTTCCTTGAACTGAATTTCATTTAAAGCAACGTGACAAAAAAAATGGCAATCGTCAGAAAAACATGGGAAAAAGACAGTCGCCCAAATCACGATGCAAATTGCACTTTGATTGACTCTTAATTTCATCTGAAGGCTGTTTTGTTTGGTTTTTATTCTGAGTCAATGAGCTTAATCAGAGTCACTGATCCTGCGGCTCTAAGCTCTCCGTGTTGTGTTTTTGTTTGTCGGGAGATCAGCGAGACTCTATCCGCACTTCATTAACCCTGAGCCGGGGACAATCCTCGGTAAGAGCCGAGGGATTTACCACTATCCTTTCACATGCAAAAATCTCAGCGTCTATTAACAAGACCGAGGAGCTTTTCTTGCAATCAGCTGCGCACTTCGCAAGAATAACCCTTTTCATAAATATTGAGGGGGGTCATCAGCCTCCCTTGGATCATGTGCAGATCCATGTGATAATTTAAATGTTTGATCTGAATTGATATGTCTTTTTTTTTTCACGTGCGCATGTGTTTTTAAGAAAAAACGAACATATCTAAAATAGCTTTTAATGACTTGATGAACATTTGATTCTGGTGCTTTATTGTGCTTTTAAATTATTTTATTGACGCTTTTTGTTATTATAGTTTTCAATTTGTATACTTTGGATATATTGTGTGCAAAATAAGCATGCAAATTAAGTAAGCAATTTTGAAATCGTAGGCTACTTAAAAAATAATATGTTTTATTTTTTAATTTTATTTAGCGCAATTCCCTGCCTCAATAACTAGCCATTATTATTTTTTAAAACGTTCTTAAAACGTTCTGCTTTCTCTCTCTCTTAGTGATTCTTGGACAGGGGCCCAAGCATGAGACGCAGGATGACATGTGCTATGCGAAAGTTTGCAGCAGGAGCTCGACTGATCACACGTTATCGACGTTCAATTAAAAGCTATTAAGGTCTTTTGTCTGCTCGTTAATATCCCATTCAGTAGCCCTGTCAGAGCGGTCCCTAAACCCTGAGCTTTACGGACCGGTCTCATGGTTGGGTTAAAGTCAGTCTTAGACTCACGGAGGGGGGGTGAAGGGGGGTCCCGTCATGCCGCTGACCAGATGTCCCCTTGCTGATCCGAGCCGCAGTCAGCACTGCCCGGTGACCAGCTGTTGGGGCCTTTTGGCAAAGAGCAGCAAACCAACACTCTCAAGAAAGGGTATGGAAACAATCCATTTCCAAATGGGATCATTTAGGGCACTTAAACAATTACACACTTAGGTGACCATTAATTTTTCATCCACATATTGTTTATGAAAACTAAATGAAACGACTCCGCTTGCTTAGTGATGCATGATGCCGTTTTAAGAGTGCAAAAAACTCTGTCACTTTACCCTTGTAGGCACGAGACAATGTGTTGAGTGTGTGTATGTGCGCGCGCGTGAGAGAAAACCACTTCACGCACCCGCAACCAACGTCCAAGTATTTCCCCTTTATCGTGCTGCCAATAAAATGAACATCGTTTTAAATCGTATTGAGACCGGCTCATATGATTCATGATCAAAATGATATTTAAAGTGTGACCTATTAATAAAAGGTAGTCGCGTTAAACTTTAAAATATGAAGGTTGAATTAAGTTCCCAAATCTCCAGGCGTTTCTGAAAGGTTAGGGAGGTGAATGTTCACTTCCTTGGGTGCGACATTCTTATTAACTTTTTATTTTTTTTTTTCGTAGGTTCGACAAATTAAATCCACGATGCTAACCAAATAGTGTGGGGTTTGAGCAAAGTGTCTGACAGCCATGTTTAAAATGATTCAAACACATTTGCCAGTCATAGAGTTCCGTGAGCTCGAATTTTATGATATTGCTATCACAGCGTTTGTTTACGTTTATTTTCATAAGCAAACTTTTACTTTTCATTAAATTTTTGGATACGTTTTAAAAGCAAAGACTTGGCGTAACAAGTGTGGCAAAGTAACTACTATGCGTATTTTATTGAAATACTTTTTTTCATGTTGAAACTTAGTCTTTCTTTACTTTTAAAAACGAAACCTCAAGACAATTTAGCCTGGGTTTCAATTATGGAGAATAGGTCAAAACCATTAATTATTTAATCGACACACCGCGTTGACCTATTTATTTTACAAAATAGATCAAATATAGCATTTGTATTTTCAGCTATACAAATGCTAAAATTATATTTCGGTGTTGGCCCACGTTTAGCTTTACCAGAATGTTGATTATTTTATCGTTAAATTACTCCTAAATTAAAGGGTTGCGTACGAAACAAAAAATGTTTATAGTAGCCTATCCATGTACATTTGTCAAAAGGTCAAATTGTCTCATTGGTCGTCGAAGGTAGCACATCATGCATTGGTTGCATGAAGTTCTGTTTCTTGTTGCAGAGTACAGGATTGGCAAATTTTGCAAAAGCAATTTCCTTAATTCATACATTTATAATGTGTCAATGTTCAGGTCTGGCACGCGCATTATGCACCTGCATACCTTTTATATTGGCTGTTGGTTTAGTGTAATTGAATTGTCTATCAGTGTGTATTTACCCAGCATTTGTATAGGCTACCTCCACATTCTCAGTCAGTGGTAAATTAATGAAAGATCTTTATTAGCACATTTATAAAAGTAATTCTCCTTGCTTAAAGACCACCCTCCCCCGCACATCCAGTAGTTTGAAGAGTTTTCAAGAAGTTAAGCACACGGGGGCACGAACGAAAATCATCTGGAATTACGATGATCATTAATTCACAAATAATTATTCTCAATATACAGCTTCACCAGAAAGAATGACAAGATATTTCAACGGCTTTATACAGAGTTATTGCACAATGCCTGGGCGAACACTTTGCATGTCAGCTCCTTTCAGACGTCTTATTGATCACAAGTGATCTGAAACGAGGACTTGGCGTTTTCCCGTCAACATCAAAGCGATACTACTGGCAGTTGTGCAGGAATATAGAAACGAAAAAAGCAGCACAAAAATAATCGATTGATAATCGATTAATAATCCAGCTCGTCCAATCCACCTGCTTGTTCTGTTTAGGCAAAGCAATCCGTACCAGTCAACTGTTTGTCAAATAGAAAAGTGACACTTCTTCATTTAAGTTGCTTTTTCATTTTGTAGAGACGTGTCGGGTTCTAATGTGCTGCTCAGGTCAGTCTCACCTGTTAACGTAAGGCTTGGAAATATGATACAAAAAGAGAAAATTCGAGATTTGTCTTTTAACATAAAACAAAATATTCTTATTTACACCTCTTTTCCTTTGTACATTTTAGAGGGTCACTACAAAGCCCACGATTTATGACCTGGATTTCATCTCAGGATAATTAAATATGAATCTACCATTTAAATATTCTTTGCGTCAGGGATGCACCAACAATACACATTTTGACTAGTTAAAAAAAAAAAAAAGAGTAATCATTTGTGAAACGAAATATCCCTGTAGTATCATGTCCCGTTATTATTACGTCCAGTATATAACGGTCTGCATTTATTTTCTCCAGATTTAACATTTAGGGTAAACAAAAAATATAAACATAAGTTACAAAAAAAAGAGAGAGAGATAAGTAAAATAAATAATTAAATAAAGTTTAAAAATGTCAGTTTGTTTTTGTGGCTTCGTAAAATTTCTCGAATATTTTGTCACCAGTAAAATAGTTTTTTTTATGGTGGAGTTCAAAGCTGCCATGTATTGCAACGAGTTCGAATCGTGCCGTTCATCGTGGTGGTGTCGGTCTGGGTAACACACCGGAGAGGGGGGGCAGAGGCGGCGGCGGCTCGTTGGCGCCCTGGAGACCGTGCAGAAGAATCCGGGGAACGAGAGGACGCTGCAGCGCCGGCGGGGGCGCCGAAGGTCCCCTGTATAAGTAGAGCGCTGCTCCAGGGTCCAGATTCGACATCAGGCTTTGAGGGTAGAAATACGGCGAAGGGAACATCCTTTGCAGCGCGGAATAATTTCCAGCCTCCGCTAACAATTCCAGTCCGACCGCCGTTTGCCTCTTCCACTTTGTCCTTTTTTCCCAAAGACGAAAAAGAATGATGTTAGTATATAAAAATAAAATTGCAATTATTTTACGACTAGTGTTTTATCTTCTGATCGTAAAAGCTGTGCCAAAAATAAAACCTAGTACGCGTATTGTTGCATGTTTCGCCAAGCGAAACATAAAACTCAAAAGTGTTCAGAGAAATAAAAACTCAATCATATGTTTCTTTATCTTCTGTTTCTAAGTATCTGCATAAATATCAGTTTATAACCACACAATTCAATAACAGTATGATTTAGGCTACGTTATACTAGAACATCGTTAGAGCTCTGTCACTTACATCTAAAATATTAATTAGCCTATATGTATTGCAATATGAGGGGAACGAGCAATGGAAATGTAGTTTGATCTTTAATGAACATTAATTGTGTAAATGATATAAACAAGATTTAATGTCAAAAGCAAGCAGCAAATGTCACAAATATTTAAGTAATTCATTTGATTTAATGGTGGACGCATGCAACATTCGTGGATAAAATGCTGTATATTAATTTCAGATCTTGGCACAGAATTAGATGCTGCGAATAAACCACTTGTAGAAGTACACCATCTTCCTAATATAGAATATCTTCCTTTTCTATTATTTTTTTTTATATTGTAGGCTATATTATTTTTCTTTTGATTTTTTTGTAGCTCGCTTTAAAGCTGTAAAATTAGAACGATGTGAATCTTTGAGCCCTTTAAAAACGAAAAGTTAAGTCATTTCTTATTTAATTGAACTATATTTATTCTGAAGCGTGTAGCGCAACCACATTACCTGACATGTATTATTGTCTTTGGCAGGAGACTTGTAAATCAAATGAAAATAATATTATGGGCCTATACGCCCAATACACTAAAAATAAAGGAATTCCACTTTTTGCCATGCACGGTAAAAATGAAGTTATAAAATGACACGGATGTATATAATCAGTACCATTTAATTTCTGCAATTTCCCCCCTTGTCTAATGTTGCTGGGATGCACTCAAGCATTTGTTTCCAGCTGACCACATGCTCACCTCCTGTTCTGGTACCAGGTTTTGACCTGCGTGTCGGTCAGGTTGAGAGAGGCTGCCAGCTCCATCCTGTCCTGCACACTCAGATACTTCTGACGCTCAAAACTGCGCTCCAGCTGGGCGAGCTGATGGTCAGTGAAGGCGGTCCGCGCTTTCCGTGGCTTCTTCAGGCGAACCTGCGGGCTGTCTCTGCTGCTCGAGATCTCCCTGTCGCCCTCCTCTTTCACTGAAACACCACATCGAACGAAAGGGCACTGATTAGTATGAGTTAGTTAGCCCAAGTGTTTCAGTAGACCCTGCTTTGGCAAGTTGTCACTTGTTCTGGTGTCAAAGGTTTCCACGTATCCTCTGATGGTCCCGCGCGTGCTTGTAACCCTGTCATGCATTTTTCAGATTTTTATTTTCAGAATGTGAATGCGCGAGGGTTGTGATATTTAATTCACCCCTCTCTCCCCATCTAAACCAAACTCTTTTCTCTCTGAACCCAGAAAAAGAGGGACACGACGCGAGAGACCTTGCCAGTCGAGTAGTTGAGTCGTCTCTCAAGGAGCACAATAATCCGGCTAATTGAGCCACAAGGGATGGAAACCTTTCAACCGAGACCGGAGAAACTTCACAGGGCCGGGGATAAGAGCGAAATAAAGAGCGGACCGACCCCGTGCGTTACAAATCTGATTAGCACTGGGACAAATTGCATCAAATCCCTGAAATATAAGGGGGTAGAAAGGCAAAAATCAAAGCGGCGCACACACTCTTTACAAGCGCTCTGGAGATGGAATGGCTTTGATTCGGAGAGCATTAATTTTGATCACCGCGAATATGGACTTGCCAAGCTCATAATGTCATGATGTGAGAGTAGAAATACGTTTAGATTCATAGCTGAAGGTAGGCGAATAGTTGAGATCCATCGTGCCCTGCTACCACTAAGAGAGCAAGATTTTGGTCATAAGACTTTTACAAAATTATCAGAATCAGCAAGGACGATTGCCATCTTTAGTAGGCCAAACACATGGACGCCAACAACCATAAACACGTGCATGTAAAACTACTATTTCTTTCTTTGTAATAATAATACCAAATAGTACTAATACTAGTACCAAGCATTTTCTTATTTAATAAGGGCATATTCTTACATGTATCGACTTTTATGTGTTAGCATCAAGGAATCAACCTAATGTCATGTCACAGGAAGCGATCCTTTACTCTTTTTTTCCCCCCTCAGATGTAATTTCATCTGGACAAATCCTTAATGAATCTTGCTGATGATGTTTATCTGTTCAACTTCCTTTGCATTGCACCCAACAACAAGCTTTAAATTAGTAAGCACGTTGAAATATGATGAATAGTTCACGTAAACAAACATGAGCAATTCTTGCACCAAACTGACAAGGATTTCACGATTTTTGCACTAACGACAAATGCATTTATTGATTAAAAAAATATATATTTAATATGAATTTTACGAGATTGTAAAATGTTTTGGATTATAAAATGATTGTGTAATGTGCATTGGCCTCTATCGATCTATCCAGTCATATCATATTCTGTTGTCCTTTATACAATAAACGTTTATAAATTACCGAAATAAAGTACGAAATTTTTCATTTTAATTCACGTTTAAGCTTTTTATTTTCTATCTCAAAATTATTTAGCTCGAGCGCCAACCTGCTTAACCCTCTAAGCTATATTAATGTGTCAAGTTCTAGCTCACGTGCAACTGTCTTAAATAATGACTAAAAGCGAAGTGTAATTTTTACCTTTGTATTCACTGTCTGACGATGAGTTGCTGTGGATCTTTTCAATGAAGTCGTCTGCGATTTTAGATGCCAGTCTCCCTGCCTCCTGAGTCGGCTGGCCGTTGCTGGAATAAGGAGCACACGCCGCTAAGGGTTTACAGTCAGCCAGAATATCTCTTATTAAGAAGGATGATGTGACAGTCCGAGGTTGCGATCCAGCGGAGATCGGCCCGTGCTGCAAATGGGACGCGAGCACGAGCGGGTGACCCTGTCTCTGCGCCGCGTCCTCACCGCACTCCCGCCGCGGGGACGGAGGAGAAGAACAACCGCTCTCTAAGTCTGACCTGGGGCTGAACTCCAGCGGGGACCGGCATTCTCCTACCAAACTGTCCCCTTTCGCGATGACTGGGCTTCCGGGCCTGTGGGATAGCAGGGAGTCGATTCCAAAACTGGAGCCGTTGGTGGACGCTTCCATCTCCACACTGCTGCTTGCGTGAAGCCTCTGTTCAGATTATCATCTGTATTCAAGCAAGTTCTGCGTGAATGGCGCTCGATTTAATAGCGATCTATCCAGGAGGAAAATCCAAAGCAGAATCGGAAATGAGAAATATTCATCCCCTGTCTGGGAAAAAAAAAACTTTCTTCTTCCTTGAGGACTTTTTGTTTAAGTTTAAAAAGGAAAAGGAGGTTTCTTGAGGAGGTTCTGTATGAAGTACACACAGACCCTGCCTCCAAAAATATGTTGTTTTTTTCTTTAGCTCCTCACTCACTCCTCAAAAAAAAAATCGATACAGCCTAAATATACTCTCGGCTGGCAAATTTAATTAATTTTTTTTCAATCCCGGTATTTCTCGAAGACGCGAGACGCATCGATGGTAGCTTTGAATTATTTATCGAATTATTTCAAAAAGCTGTTCTGAAGTAACAGTGTTAGTGTAAAACCACAAGGTAGCCTACTTAGAGGGCGCGCGCATTTCAGCACCACGGACAGAAGCGAAGCGGCGTCAGCTCGAGCCTCGCGTCTACTGAGCAGCTGAAATTTTCATCAGTTCAAAGGTAGTTCGCTGTGGTGAGTTGAGTCGAATCCGGATGGAAAAGACGAGTGCATTCTGTGCCGGCGCAGGTGATGCAATGCAAAAGCGCTGGACGGTAGAGCGCTGAAAAAATGCTGGGAGAAGACAGAAGCGCAAATGAGGTAATGCAGGTTAAATAGACACATCGGGGAACGGAAAGTCAGATAAAGCCTAACAAATGAACTTGTGCACAACTCAGTGGCTAGGTTTTTAAGGGCACCCCTTCCACGTGAGTCCCCAGCGACTCGCTTCCATTGGTTAGGAGGTGTTTTGGGGTGTTGACTGGCTCGCTAAGAGGAAACCGGACCCCCCCACGCCCAATAAACCCCTCCCCACAGGTCGCCCACTTTGATTAAAAGAGACACTGAATTCATTAGGAGACTCGGATCCAACTGTTTACAGGCAATTTTCACACTGTTTGCTTTCATTACATCATTGATGAGCCTTATAATGGGGTTATTATGAGGAGTGGGGAGGTCTTTTCTCTGCTTTCCTCCTAGCGCGCGTTCAGTCACGTCTTGACCACTTTCTCACAATTCGGCCATTTTTCTCAAATAATTCCCTTATAGTTTCTCCGGTTGAAGGTCATTGATTTTGATTGATTTTATTTTAATCACAATACTTGTAAGGCGCGCGTTTAGTTACACCTCTGTTAGGCTGTAAAGTTCTGTCATTTATATCATAAAAAGTCTCAATGACATGACGTTCATGTTTATTCAAAATATATTGGTAATTTAGTTTATACTTGAAATGGCAAACTTTTGCTATAATTAACATACTTTAAGTTTATGTCTTTGATTAAATTACTTATTTATTTATTTATTTTTTTTACATTTTATTTTCAATACTTTTACTATTAAATATTGTTCTTGCTCTATGCACGAAAAAATATTTGCATGTTAAGAATAAAACAAAGTCTCATTAAAAAGATGGAGTTCTGAGAATAAAAAAAAGTATAACGCAATTTTGCATTAAAATACAAAAAGCAGTGAATAAATATATTTGTCGTACAATATACACTATTAAGGGTAATGCACACTTATACATATATATATATATATATATATATATATATATATATATATATATATATAGATGCAGCTTGGCATAATCAATAGACAGGAAGCCATTTTGGTGTCATGTGACATGAAAATCCTAAAATAAAGAGGGCACCCTCCTGACCATTTCATTTTATTTTAAATGTATAAATGTGCATATACTTTTATAATGAACAGAATCGTTTTGTTCTGGATTTAAATATTAAAATTTGTAATTTAAAACTGCACAATATAATTGTTTTGTGTGTGTAAACATGCTTATGAAAATAATGATAACGTCGTTTACACTGAAGTACTGAATATGCAACACAAGTATTTTAGTAGCCTATTCTTTACACACATATGAAATCTTTTTAAACTGTAGTAACACTATCAACAATATACAAACCAAAGAAACAACAATAATTCAAGTAATTATTGGTAATGTAAAAAAAGGCTAGGCCTACTTATTGGCCATTATTACTTCTATGATTAATCATCCAAAGCAGAGTACAAGTTGTATTTGTGCTTATATTATCTTGAATAACAAGGCAGTCTGTTGCATTGACGCTTGATACTTTAGTGTTCCTTTCTTTTTCAAAAGCACAAAACGCGATTATCGAACAGCCATGTCGTTTAGTTCATAACAAGTATCTAATCGTAATGTATGCAATGTTAATGAGCAATAATGAGGGCGACTGCTCTTTCTGAAAGCCCAGCGTGACACAAAACTCTAACATGCATGAAAAACTATTGTCCTGCCTTTCACGTCTTTCTCTCAAACAGTTAGCCCCTCGTGTTTTTTCGACAGGTCCCAATAATCGAGCCCCCCATCAGAACAGCAGATTGGAAGCGCTATTCGGCCGCAGACAACGGCAGGTTAGTGAATCCGCTCTCCGCTCCCAAGGGGTGTCAGCGCGGCTGCAAGCTGTCACACTGAGGCGGGGTGCAAGCGCACTCACTTTAGTTTAGAGGCGCATATAAGGATGCCCACTGCGTGTGATGGGGATTTTTCTTTTCTTTTTATTGTCTCAATGGCAGGCCGTGACAGGGGTTATCTATCTATGGCATGTTTTAAGCTTCATTTTTGTAAGACAAACACAAATCAGACGTCTTAGTAACAACAGGTGCGCTAAAGCTCAATGATTAAAGACTATCAGTTTAAACCTAAAATGTTAAATGAAATTAATCTGTTATCATATAAGCCATTTAATAACAAACTGCTTATTGGCTGCTTCTTTAAGGCTATTGCAATGTTTTCCTTTAATTGTCAAAACAGTCAAAATCCTTAATGGCTTAAGCAATCTTTTCATGCAGCACATGTCCTCAGATTAACTTGCAACATCAAACTAATTGTATTCATTTATTTATGTGTTTGTTTTGTTGTTAACTTATTTACTAATTATATTTTATTAAATAAAAATTGATCAAATTAGGCACATTTTTTATAGTCAGGCCATGTGTAAACTATAAGTAGCAGGCATAATTATTTAGTAAATATAATATATATATATATATATATATATACATTTGTATTTAAAATATAAAATATAATTGTAAATATAAAGGTGCTTCCTGATGCCACAGAACCTTTTTGTCTAAATGGTTCCATAAAGAACATCTGAAGAACCTTTCTGTTTCGCAAAAGGTTCTTTGTGGCAAAAGAATGTTCTTTAGATTCTAAAAAGATAAGATGAGGCTATAGAGAAACTTTGACTGAATGACCAAAAATAGTTCTTCTATGGCATATGAAGAACCTTTTAAGCATCTTTACATTTAAAAGTGTATACAATATAAAAATATTCAATATAAACATCTCATATACATACATACATATATATAGGCCTATATGAAGGGAATTAAAAACATTATAACAATAAACATCTTGTGTATCTATCTCTATATATATATATATATATATATATATCT
>JAUMHQ010000085.1:6705371-6715565 GCA_032361165.1 Enteromius paludinosus
ATTAATCTAGATTAATTTCAAAATTAATCTAGATTAATCTAGATTAAAAAAATTAATCTATGCCCACCCCTAATAATAATATTTAATATATAATATTAAATAATAATAATAATAATAACTGAAATAAAAAAAATTACAATAACTGAAATAAAAATTTCATGAGCTAGAAAGAACTGATACATCAAATTTTGTTAAATTCAAATCATAACTGAGACATGCTTAGCATTGTCATTGACTATAGAATTATTCAAGGTGAACGAGATGAGGTTATTTTTGATGAACAGAACTGCTCTTCTACTTTTTACCATATCTTTCAGTGTTCATGAAATGCATTTTAAACCCAAATACATAGTTTTTCTATTAACTTGTATTGGAAATCTGCAGAAACATGTCTAAGAAAATGGCAAATTGGAGTTTCTATGGCAGGATTGGTTGTTAATGTTTTTGTGGCAGGGCTTAGTAAAGGTTTTCTTTGAGATACTGTTGTAGTTTGTATTAATGTTTTGAATAAAATAATTTATAATTTATTATAATAAAAAACTTTTTTGTAGTTTTTTGTTTTTAAAATGTATTTTTTTATTTTTTTCAAATATGTCCATGTGGTTTTACAAATACTGTATATTTTTCAGTTTTAGTTTTATTTATTTTAGTGCATCAAGTTAAACTATGTTAAAATTAAATGTAACTGGAACTTGCTGAAATAAAATAAGATGTAATATTCCAGTTATAACAATTTTTTTTTACGTTTTTATTCAGCTTTTAAGCTTTACAAATTTACTTTACGCTGTATTTTCAATTAAACGTGATGTGATTTTACAATTTTTTTACAAAACCTTTGAGATAATATTTTCATCGCTTGTTACTTTTCCAACTTTTCTCAGACGTCTTCCTGCTAAATTAAGACAGACGACTGTGGACTTGAAGAGCGGAGGCTTATCTCTGCTGGCCAATTCAGTTATTGGCAGAACAGTCTACTTTAACCTTTACAGCACATGTCCACATGACCATAATGAAATATCGTCTGGATGTCGCAGGAACATTTAATCAATTAAACATGTTTATGAAGTTAGGAAAACTAACCGCGTAGAAAGGAACTCATTATCTCCCGTCCTGTGGGACAGAGAGTATCCTTTCCATCCCTCTGATTCCTTGCCCAACTCTCTCTCCCTTTGTCTTGAACTCGGTCACTGTCTCTGGTACAGTTGAGAAAGTGAGTCCATGACTGAAACGTTTCTGTTTATTATTACTGTTGAGACAGTTCCTTCAAGTCACACATACTTTAAAACAAAAGCCAGCTTTATTCTTGATGTATCGTTTTTCCCTGTAATCACAAACGTCAATGATGTATGGGCTCTTACGGCAGCGTACGCAGAGAGATGTGTAGAAAACTCGTTTTTTTTCCAGAAAGGAGTGTGTGTACGTTTTTTTAAGTTCTCTTTCAACAAGCTCATCTCTGTTTGGATCTCCAGCGTGTTAGAACAAATGTCCACACTGACACGTATTTAGCGTTTCAACACAGATCAAAAGAAAACGCTTTCACTCCACTTCAAAGCCTTTTCTTTCAGTTAGAAATCTCTCAATAGCTGGTTTGACTTTGACTTTTTAGGGAGGGCATAGAAGAAAGTTGGCGAACTGCGAAACTCTCAGCCTTTTATCAAGCGATGCCGCTTCTCCAGTTTTTCAATAGGTTAACTGTGCTGAAGCAACGCCAACACAAACTGTTACAGAACTGCATAAGAACTTGTTCACGTCTTTGATAAATAAAAAGACAGTGACTGAAACTGAGTACGTGGGAGGATACTGTATGTTGATGAAGTGTGCAGGCGCTTCCTTCACTTTCTTGCAAATAAAGCAGTTTATAAGTCATCGTTTGAATGAACATGAAGGTGTTTGTGTACTTTGTGATTTGGCTTCTGGTGATAAAGGATTCTGGATAAGTTCTGAGTAACAAGCTGAAACGATTAGGTTATGCAGAGCATTGTGAAGGTTGGCAAGTGGTGTGTTAGGGACATTTGTATGAGGCAACTTGGAAATTGTGTGCATTTCATTTATGAAGCACATTTATGAAAATGTCTTCATACAGTACGTGTTTACAACTATCCATCTTTTCTCCAAACCACTTGTCTTAAGTAGGATCGTTTGGATGCTGGAGCCTGTCCCAGTGCCTTCTGTGTGTAGAGTACAGTATATACACACTGCTTTTCAGACATTTGTGGTTTATATAAGATTTTTTTTATGTTTTTGTCTCCATGGCAGCATTTATTTGATCAAAAACACAGTAATAGTAATGTTTTTATTTGAAATTTATCTGATGGATGGCAAAGCTGATCTAGTCCAGTCTTCAGTGCCACATGATCCTTCAGAAATCATTCTAAAATGTTGATTGAGTGCTCAAGAAACATATTTTCACAGTTGAAGATGGTTGTACTAAAATAACCTTGTGGAAAATTTGACTTTTTTTGAATAGTAAGTCTTGTAAATTTAATGCATCCTGGCTACTATTCTTTTCTTTCAAAAAATCCTAATGACCACAAATCTTTAAACAGAAATAATATAAATAGAATATTTGAATTAGTGTTTTGCATGACCGTAGAAATAATTAAAGTTGTGTAATGTACTTGTTAAATCTCACCATATTTAGCTGCAAATGTATAGTTAGAGTTTTACTATAAATTTGACAGTTGATGACTGAAATGTTGTTTACATTTGTGGGTTAATAAACTAGCTACATCAAGCATTCCTGTCTGATCCACGGTTTTGGCAGTCACAGAGTGAGTCTCTCTCGGAGCCCTTATGCATTATTCCTGCATGGATTGCCATTAGATTTACACACAATTTGTTTTATTTTAATTGATATTATTTCAATACTTTTGGTCAGTGTCACAATAAATAAGGAAATCCTCCTTTTAGTATAGAGAGCATGTATTAAAATGACTGATTGCTTGCTCTCAAGTTTTTCTTCATTCCATTGTCTTGACAAACTGGTCTGCAATTTTACAACATATGTGAGGGGTAGACAGAGGATTAAGCAATTCATCTGTGCAAGTTTTTCAAGCATCAGGCCAATCTGAGTTCACCATGACTGCCAACAGAAAGCAGTCTCAAAGAAGCAGCCGAATTTCCTTTAATAATGCATCTTTTGTGACCAGTTCTTCCAAACCGCAATCTATTGTATATGCTCAAAAACAATAGGACCTTTTGAAATCTACCTAAATGTGCTTATGCCTCTATCCATCTCTCTTTGTCTAACAGTTCTTGATGCCAACCCTTGGGTTTGCTTCTAGACTGGGCTCCCATTTAGAAGTGGTTTTGTGGTTGAGTTTGAAGTTCTTTGAGTTTCATGATGTTCTTGCCGTAATGCCATTTCAGGATGGGCTCAGAAGTGAAGCATAAAGTAACTCGTAATTCAACGGTCTTCTCCTAATCTGGATCAGGACTCCAAGGGATCAAGTCATCAATATAAATAAGGTTAGCATAAAGTGATTTGTTCATTCACATGTTTAAACACAAAAAAAATTGCCCAACTGGTTTCTCAACTCGGCTCTATTTGATGAGGGTCACGCTTGCTTCAGAGTCTCAGAAGTTTCCCAATGTTGCTTTTATGAATGTTCAGTTTATGGTTTCATAAATGTGCAGGGTTGTGTGGAGTCATTGTGTAGGCCGGTCGGCCGGCATTACTTCACTTGGCATCTTAAAGAAGGGATTATGGTAGAATGCATCTCCACAGAGAGCTCGGCTCCTTCTCAAAGTGCAGTAAGACATATTATTTGCTCCCCACATCACCGGTTGTGTTGATGCATTCAGACTGTGCAATTTTCATGCAGCTAATGTGTTCTCTGTAATGGATGCTCAAGTGGTACACAACATATAAACCTGTTTATACAAATTTTGGTTGCCTGTGCCTTTTCTGGACACCACTGAAGGCTTTTTCCGCCAAAGATTTAGCTTGATCATAGTCATTTTGTGGCCATACTGTAGTAAATGTTCAGTCTGTCTGTTTGTTGGCTTTTTAAACAAGTAAAGAGGACGAATGCCGTCGCCCACTAAAATGGGGAAAAATGGTAAAGCATGTTAGGCAGATGCTAAAACAAATAAAAAATGTTGAATGTATTTCAAACCACAAAATACAATGTGGAGCAGCTCAGCTGAGCTATAAATGAACGGGCTAATCAGAGAAAGACAACATGGCACTGATTCTTTTTTCAGTATTTGCTGAATGTTTACTATGTTGGAAAACCGCTGCTAGTTCATGCCTCTTTAAAACTGTCTTACAGGGTCTGATTTAATCACATCCCCGCAGCATGGAGCTTCGCACACAGGACGGCCACTAATGATGGGACCTGCTTCACTTCATCAAAGAAAGTGTTTCTCTCTCTCTTTCTTTCTCCCTGTCTGTCTCGCTCCACTCTCGGAGGAGCAAGGATTCAATCCATTAAATATAGACAAGAGCGGTCGCACAATGGAGAACCTTTTCTGACACTCGCTGTTCGACGTTGGATTATAAAATCAGTCTGAAATCTACATCTAGCATCTCAGGGTTCAGATCATTGATGGGAAAAGACCATCTGCTCACACGGGCCGCAACTATAAAGCAAATTTCATTGGGTTTTCTGGCCCTATTACCACTCAGATCCATCTGATTCTGTTATCCACCATAGAAGGTGGGGAGGATCAGATCAAAGCCTCTGTTGAAGGAGAGAACCTTCTTTGTGGAAATCTGTCTCAGCATTGCAAAGCCAAAGAGATGAAAGGAAGATTAATAGAGGTTGACGATAGCCACTGACACATTCAGAAATGACGCAATCAAATAAACAACGGCTTAACATTCAATACAACCAGCTTAGAGGAGATCTATGCCGTATATTCCTGGAGAAAAAAAGGACGAGTCCAAACGCAAGCTAAGTATGAGGCATAAACATACATCACTATTCACAATGAATTAATAATCACATCCCGCAGGATCTTTATACCCCTCCTCCTGCTGCTTCCTTCCTTCCATATCTTCATCCCTTCCTCCCTCTTTCTTTCCATGGTCATAATCGGCGTCAGCATAACGAAAGCTCCTGTGGATGGCGTTTCAGTTTAGCACTGTCAAACTAAACCAGCACTTAGCACTGTGGAATGACAGCTTGTTCTATATCATCAAAGTGCCTTCACTGAGAATTCGAGGAGGCCTTGTTATAGGCATTTGCTGTGAGTCAGCACATACATCACTGCTTCTGAGAGCTCAAAACTAGTCCAATAGAATGTCTTGCTTTGTCTTTCCCATCTAAAAAACAGCTTAAACTCAGTTGGTTTCCCACTGTTGCTAGTTTTAGAAAGGTTTTGGGTTCTTTACTGCTACAGTGGGTATGGTAAATGATATGCCCATATCTCAGTAAAATGACTTGAAAGCGGGTCAAGTTGTTTGTAGCCAGCCAACGTAGAACATAGGTACACATTTTGTAAATGTATTACCCCATGACGTGTATCCGACTCGTTTTTGCTGTTTGCAGTCTATTCTTTACAACTTTGCAGATTGTTTGCGTTCACATAAAGCTACGTTTAACACTGCAATGCTGCCATTGTAATGGAAGTAGCACATCTCTTTTTTTATATTGTGATTTATAGCCAAGTAGAACTTTGCATGTATGAATGATCCGTTCACAGTAAGATGAATTTATATTTCATGCCAACTTTAAGAGCAGCAAACAAAGTTAAGTTGTTGAAGGTTGTTTGACCCTACCCTCTTGCAATTGCAGTTTCTTGAAGATTTTGTATAGATAATGCATATAAAAGGAGATTAATGGCCTTTCATTTCATTACTAGGAGTGCAATCTGCTGTCTATCTGAGAATGTTTATTCAATGAAGTAAAAATGGAGTTGCTTTGAGAATAGGCGATTATTGTTTTCCTGAACAGTTCCATATGTCTGAGGGTGAATCGAGAGAGAGGACTATTGTCCTCCTTTTGTTGGAACTCAAATGCTTGGGCAAATCTTAAACACATTTCCTTAAATTACTAGATGTGAATTACACAGATAGCATTTATTTGACATCAGTTCAATTAGCACACAAATGAGCCTTTCATTGCAAACTGTAAGGTTTTACTTTAGTCAATAGTTTGCTTTTGAGTGCTCAAACTGAGAGTTTGTCAAAATGACCTTAAAAGAAAATGAATCACGGTATTCCTGATGCTTGTTGTTGCAGTGGATGACTAAATAGATAAGGCTTTTTTGTTACCATGGTTGTTAGACCAGTACAAGAAACAACCTTCTAAATGTGGGTGGCATTTTGTCTTGGCCCAGGCTCTGTGGTAATGCTGTTTTGAAAGCCCTCACTAAATGTTGTGTTTCCTGTCAGTACACACAAACATTGCCCCAATCCGAAACCGTAGAGTATAATAAATCATTGTGTTCTTTCCAGACTGAGAGCATGTGGATGGCGGCTCTAGTGTTTTTCTGCTTGGCTAATAGGACACAGGATGAGCATTTTTTATTTTATGGACCTACGTCAATTAACCAAGAGATGGTACATGGGGATGAGGCCATAAAACCCATCATGTTCCCTAAGGGCCTTCAGACTTTTTTCTTTTATATTAATTGTCCATACTTATTTATCTAGATGGTGGTTATTTTTTGCCATAATGGTTCTAGTAAACACTTGTGCACAACACTCAATGAAGATGACCATTCTGATAAATGGAGTAATGGAAGTGCAGCGGAAGACTTTAATGCAAGACAAAGTTATTTAAAAGGTACTTGAAAGTTGGTTGTGAGTACACTGAAGCTTTGTTGCAAAACCAAAAGAGCTGACTTGTAAGCCAGAATTCTAACAGCAATGTAACTTAATAAGTGACTGATTTGGAACACAGTTTCTCTGTTTGACTTTATATGACTTTATATGTATATCACACTAATATGTGGTAAAGTAGTTTTAAGTATATGTGCTTGAAGGTTGGTCTGAGAAGGGGTAATGGTGCAGATCTCTCCACAGCTGGACTTGGTTTAGAGTGTGTTCTCCCTCTCTGAGGCAGACTTCAGGGTGAAACTGAGGTGGCTGTATGCCAAGAGTTGTTTGGGGGGGTCAAGTTTAGGCTTTGCGACCTCAGAATAATAAGGTGAGGGTTCAGGCAGAAGTCAGGAAGCCATTGTTTTCAAAAATTCCTGTTATTTGGTTATTTGATATATTCTGACCATAAGTGTGCAAGCTCCCCTATAGCTACACAGGGAGGCCAGTGCAGAATCAAATAGAGGGGTCCACTAGAGAAAATGCTTTTTTTTAATTGCAACTTTTTTTCTTTACAAAATTCTTATCAGCAATAGTTCGTTTTTGAAGTTTTGTTAGAAATAGTGCACAATTGATTAAAAAAGTAAATATCTATTTTACACACTGCTGTTCAAGGGTTTGGGAAATTATTTTTATTCAACAAATGCATAAAATTGATCAAAAGCTTGCATAATGTCACAGTAATAAAAAAAAAAAAAAAACAGGTTCTTCTATGGCATTACTGTGAAAGCCCAATTTTGGAACCTGTATTTTTAAAAGTGTAAATGGCTGAAATTCCAAAAACTTTGTTTACTTTCAGGTTTAAGTTTGATTTTGTTTTCTTAGACATTTGTACCCCACTGTATATTAACTACATCTCTGCTACCCAACACTGATCTACTTCTGAGATAGAGCATTTGAATTTTACTCAAATTGAAATGTAGCTGTAATTTTCAGTTCTGCAAGCTCTCTTAGCTCATCAGAGAGAGCTGACGTGATCCTTTTGAATGTACTAAAAAGAAAATGTACTGTACAAGCTACATTAAGTCAATTCTGATTTTAACGTGCACTAATAACATAAATAGTGCATGCAGTTTTCTGCAAAGACTTTAAAGTTTAGACAACTTAAATTTGGACATTACCATTTTAACTTTTAGAGGCACTTAAAAGCTTTACCGCCATTGGATGAGGCTTTTTCTTAATGAGCTGAGTAACCTCTCTTGCCTTTTCTCCCATACACTCTTTCTCATTCTCTTTAAGTAACAGCAGGCAGCTAGATCACAAATTATTAATACTAGCAAGCCTTCATGCTCTGCTATTATATGCTACATGACTGTGAATCACAAACCTCTGTACAACAAAAAAATTCTACTGCCTAATTGAAGACCAATGATGGTTCTTACCTCAGAACTTATGGCTTTATAAAATTATTAGAAAATGAATAAAAATGTTACATTAAAATATTTTGTTAAATGAACTTGTTCTGATGTTTTTAAACTTATATATGTTGTATATAATAGTTAATGAACTTTAGTTTATAATCTAGATTTCAATACTTGACATATTATAATAGCACTATTGTGATATTCTTTGGTTTTCTTAAAGTGCCCCTATTATTGGTATTAATGGGTTGACATGTATCCAGGGTCAAGAAACATTTGCATTGTCTGTCTTATAATATGCGTTTATTTTTACTTTATTTGTGATTTGCGATTCTCTTAACAATTCATTTTTCCCAAATGCGTCCTTTGCGTGACGCTAAGCTGCGGTGGCCATTTTTTATTTGAAAGGCATTGAAAGGTAATTTTCAAAAATCCATTATAATGAATTTGACTGACATTTAAATACTATTAACATATATGTCATCTCATATATAGTGGGCACGTAAAGTATTCAGACCCCCTTAAATTTTTCACTCTTTGTTATATTGCAGCCATTTGCTAAAATCATTTAAGTACCTTTTTTCCTCATTAATGTACACACTGCACCCCATATTGACAGAAAAACACAGAATTGTTGACATTTTTGCAGATTTATTAAAAAATAAAAATTGAAATATCACATGGTCCTAAGTATTCAGACCCTTTGCTAAGTATTTAGTAGAAGCACCCTTTTTATCAAATACAGCCATGAGTCTTTATGAGAAAGATGCAGCCAATTTTTCCCATGTCAACAATTCTGTGTTTTTCTGTCAATACGGGGTGCTGTGTGTACATTAATGAGGAAAAAATCTACTTAAATGATTTTAGCAAATGGCTGCAATATAACAAAGATTGAACAATTTAAGGGGGTCTGAATAATTTCCGTACCCACTGTATTTAGATTTAAATTAGTTAGAAAAGTCAAAATGAAGGTAAAAGGCAAACAATTAAATATTTCATGCATATAGTCTTATTGCAAGCTATTAGTTAAGCTGCTTAGGGAATTCTTGCGATTATGATTAATTGAAAAGACAAATAATTCAATTGTTACTTCAATCAATTAGGTTTAAAAAGATGAATGGCAAAGGGTGATAAAATCTATAGTAATGAATCTTGGTACAAGCTGATCTGGATTCCAGCCGCAAAATTCTAACAGATTATTAGCAAGCATTGTTGGAAAAATGTCAAGTTAGTTTACAGACTTTGACGTGTCCCAGCAGCACCCTCTGCGGTAGAGCAGTGTCTGTACATCAGCTGAACTGATCACCTGGTGGGCAGATGGGAGGGTCATCTGGGTGCAGCTTTGAGTAGATGAGGATGGGGATGATTAGCACAAAGGACTCTGCTGAATATGTAGCATCCCATTATAGATGCTGATGTGCTTCAATTGCATGGTGTTTTCTGTGTCAACAAGGTCTCTCTCCTTACCCTCTTTATGTCTTTCTCTCTCAGCAGGTTGGTGACAGCACCATAAGGAGTCTGTGTTCCTGCAAAAAGATTAAGTGTGTGACAGAGTCTGTTGAGTTCATATTTCAAACCTGGAGTCATCCACAGTTCCTGAACTCAGTTTGTTTCATTTGGACTCGGAGTTCAGTGTAAGTTAGCCTGGGCCCGCCCATACTTCCTGTGACGCTACATTCTATGTCGCTAGCAAAGTTATGCTGCGTCCGAAATCGCATACTGCTTAAGTAGGAACTACATATAAAATAGAACGCACTATCCGACTGTTAAAAAGTACGTTCTATATAGTATGAATGGGGGTAGTATGAATGGAATTCGGACGTACTGCATCCACCACATTGATGTTGTCACGTGTCATGCATCGTCACAACAGCGCGAAAATGTTAACTTTCAATAAGTCATCTGTTTATTTAGATTGTGTTAAACAAGTCTAATTTAATCACAATAAACAATGTTTTTTTCCTGAGGTACTTACACTTGAAATGAGCCGCGTCTCAACTTTCCGCCTTTTTTCGAATATGACGCCTCCTCTCCCGGAGCCTCATGGGATAGGAAAGTGTCCATGAT
>JAUMHQ010000085.1:6734424-6747723 GCA_032361165.1 Enteromius paludinosus
CATACTACTCGCCTCGCATACTGTTTTTCACGTACTATATAGTAGGGAAGTAAGCGATTTCGGACGCAGCCTTTGTGGTAGTCGCTGGCCAATGTTGAATGTACCCTGTGTTTTCTCCCTGCGTCCAGCCATCCGAGTTTACCGTATTTCCCGTGTTTTCTTTGTTCCTCGTTCTCGACCTCACCTGTACCTGGATTTACGACTTTGTCTTGACCCTCTGGATTATGTTTGCTCCTCGTTCGACCCTCGCTGTGTGTACTGGATTATTCTACTGTCTCCGTCTTTGATATGCCCGTTTGCCGTTGCTCCGACCCAGCCATTGTTTACTCTGTGTTTGAATAAAACTGTCTGCATGAGAATCCCAATTTCTCTCGCCTCATCCGTGACATTAGCAATGCATAATACCAGTCAAAAATATATTTTTAATATATTTACAGTAGGACATTTACAAAATATATTCATGGAACATGATCTTTATTTAATATATTTAATATTTTAGGCATTAAAACAAAAAATATATATATACTGTATATATATATACATATATATATATATATATGTACAGTATATATACTGTATATATTATTTTGACCCATGCAATGTATTTTTGGCTAGTGCTACAAATATATCCTAGTGACTCAAGACTGGTTTTGTGGTTCAGGGTCACAAATTATCTTTTTCCACTATGAAGAATGATGTCATGTTATAGATAAAATATGCTACAAAAGGCTGTTGGCTTTAAAGAATAACATGCACAGATTTTTTGAAAATTAACAGATTTGGAAAATGCTGACTTCTTTTTGTATCCATGTAGGTGATGAAGGGCTGTGTAAATTCTTCACATTCTTAAAGAATAACATCATTTGTGGTATTCGGGAAACAGAATATGGAAAATTATCAGGAGGCCTGCTGCTCTTGGAGCTGAAGGTTTTTTTTGTTTAGTTTTTTTGCTATGGAAAGAACCGATAGGAGGGGTTCAAGAAAACTTCTGTTCTCTTTTCTTCACTCTTCTAGTGTCTTTCCATCCCTCCCCTTCCATTTGAGTTCTTTTGCAGGGTGTTTTTCAAGCGGCGGATAGGGCATTGGCTTGGGGATGGAGAGGAAAAGGGTTAATGATGTTTGCAACAGTTCAGGCTTCCCCTTGAAGTGGGAGACAGTGGAAGGAAGTGTCCAGATTTATGGTTGCAAGATTTGGCCATGGCAGCTGCTTTCACCGTGGCGGTTGACCAGAAGTAGATAAAGAGAGCGAGAGAGACTCAGGCTGTGAGGAGTTATAAATCACAATAGGAAAGTGGCTTGAGACCTACAGCCATATACACACACGAATGACAACTCTTTTAGAGACTGGTTGAAGTATACACATTTGTGATGATGTTAGTATTAATCTTGAATTGGGAACTGATATGTACTTGGATGAACAGATTTGTTTTAATATTATGAGGTAATAATAAGTCCTTTGGCCAGAGGTTTTTTGATTAATACCTCAAGTGGAATAGTCTGGTCTTACACGAGAGAATATTATGTCAGCGTGACTCTCCATGAGTCTATTTTTATGTACACCAAATGTTTCTTTTTTTTTATGTGATTAGTAGCATCACAAATGGATTTTGTAATGGTATTCAGAGTGCAGAGTCTCTCAAACTTGGAATTTGACAACTTGGACAATGACTTTTTTTATTAGCATTCAGTCATTCAAATAAGCATCTGGGGTAAACAAATCAAGGATCGAGATCATTTGTAATGAAGCACTTCTTGAGAATTCAGAGGGTTTGTTCAGAATCCTTTAATTACATCATCACTCTCCGGATCTGTCGCCCAGGGAAGCCCATTAGCAGCGAGCCCCATAGTGATTCAATGATGTGACCGTTGTGTACTCAAGAGCGCCTCTCTCTGCGGTTTGTGTTTTTCCAGCTGAAGTCCAGCAGAGCTCTGCTCTCCCCCAGCAGAGATGAAAATAAATCATTCAGGGTAAACGTATGTGTCGCCTGCAACCCCTCTAATGGTCTTATAGAGCCCAAAGTATATGCACAGTTCTATGATATTTTGTAGTCTTTTCATACACGAAATGCAGTCAAATGTGTGCTAGGATTACCCAAATGACACAGTTGTAAAAATGTGTCACGTTTGAGACTTTTTGTACTTAATAGCCATAACTTTCCATTGTAGAGGGGATTAGTAGACTGTGATGCAAGCATAACAAAAATTTAAATGGCAGACATCACATAGAGACTACTGTCTTCTGTGGATAAGACAGGACTGTATAAATGTGAGTTGAATGCTCTACCATCACCCTAAATTGTGTGTGAGTATTCATTTACTGTATATATAGTGTGTAAAAAGCCAATTTGGAGAACTCTGAAGGTTAGCTAACATGCTAATGTTAATAGTGCCACCAAATGAGAGCATATAAATGCAGCCTAGATTGGAACTGTTGAGTTACGTTTTTTACTATCCTGAATTTGACTGCCAATAAGCAATAAACAATCGTTCACAAAAAAAATTGAATGTTCCCTTAATATTTGCATTACCCGGAAAAATTGGTTTGAGTATTTTAATAAGAACTTTACCAAAACATTCTTGTTGGATTAAATTGATTATTTATTCTTTATCATGGCCACTTATATTTCACATTTTTAAACACACTTTTGGCTACATTGCTACATTTCAGGTGCTTTTTCTCGTTCCTTGCCTTCCCTTGAGAGTTTCCTTCTTTCTGAGTGAAGACAGCATCTATTCAGGTTGGAGAGTATCGGACTCTGAGGAGAAAATGATTCCCATTTCTTTGCCTTGGCAATAAACCGAGATGTCAGATATTTATCACGTTGCCAATTTGAATGTAGCCAATATCTGTGTAATGGGATTTAAAGCTTGATGTATGCCAGCGTTGTGGTGGATCCCTGCAGTGGAGTCCTCACTTGCTCCAGCAGAGCGATTGTGATGTAATGCCTCAATATTGATAACTGCCCTCAGAGCAGTGGACTCTAATTGCCTATGAAAATATTGAGCTGTAGGGCCGTCATTTCATCTCTTCTTCTCTCAATTCAGCTGCTCTCCTTCGCCTTGTCATCTCCGCTGCACGATCAGGAGATAAATCCACCGTTTCAAACGGATTCCAGTTTGAATGAAAGCCCCCATCGCCGCGAAGCTGTCTAAACGGTCACAGCGCATTCAGTGGTATTAGAGCAATCTGGGTATTTTTCCGCCTACGCAAAATCTTCTCATCTGCTTATTGATTCTCTGACCACACATTGGAAGCTGCATGTGGTTGTCAGTCATTCTGATGTACTTTACTGTGTGATTTAATATGAAAAGCCTTTGCGTCTCCAGTTTTGAATCCACTGCAGTTCACGTCAGACTTCTGCTGCACATTTGTGTAAATAAAAATATTTTAGACTTTTAATCAGCAGGTGACAACAAAGACATAAAAAGTGACAATGAATATATTTATAATGTTCTAAAGAATCTTGAAAAAAATGCATCACATTTCGAGCAGCAAATCATTTCTGAGAAATCATGTGACACTGAAGACTGGAGCAATGATGCTGAAGTTCTGCTTTGCCATCACACAAAATAAACTGTATTTTAATACATATTATATTAGAATCCAGCTGGTTTAAATTGCAATAAAATTTCACAATATTACAGCTTTAACTGTTTTATTGATCAAAACTGAGCTGGGCATAGATCTTTCAAAAACATGAAAAATTCGTCGTGACCCCAATCTTTTGAACATGAATTTACATTTTGATATCTAATGCAATAACATTCATGCATGATTTTTTACATTTTCAAAATCTTTCTTGTGCACGTCAAGTTCCTTGTTCCTTGGCATAAGCCAATGTGAAGGGGAAGTCAGCTTCTTGCATTTGCAGTGTCTTCAGAAAGCACTCTGACCCCTGTTTGTGAGGAATTTGACCCATTCTGCATTGCTGCTGACCACAAAGCATCCCTCGGGCTGAAAAAGGGGAGAAGTCCAGTTTTTCACCCTTCTTCCTTCTTATAAAAGCCTGTAGGCTCTTCCTCGACCCATTCTTTGCTGAGGTTTTGTATTTGTCTGCTCACATCGGTTAGTCTTGCTGGTATGTGTGTGTGTGTGTGTGTGTGTGATCAACCTTGGATTGCATTTCTCGATATTTGGAATCCGTGCAAATCAGTTTTGTTCCAGAGAGAAAAAAAGGATTCACAGTTTCAATCCAACATCTCCAGGCTTCATCTAGTCCCTTTTACGTAGGTTGGAAAAAGATTTATATTTCTTTATGAATCTCGTGCTGCGAAGAACCAGGTCCCCATAGTAACGGCAGAATGGCATCAGTGCAAACAGCCATTATGGATGAGCGTGTTGTAAATGCTGGAGCACAATGGCGACCGAAAGGACCGTGTTCCATTTATCACCACGCTTGAGACCTGAAAGAGAAACTGTCACTGTTACCTCGGCGGAGGTCGTCACGCCGATGTCCCCCCAAGGCCTGGACGCATTATTCAAATGTGAAGAATCCAATGGAGATGCCCCACTATAAACACTTGCACGTGAAGATGGTGAGAGAAAATCGGTCTTGAAGTGAGAAGCCCTGAGAGACCCAAAACACCCTTCGGAGATTTATATACGGGAAGGTCAGGGGTCAAGCAGCCATTAATCAAGGGCAAAGAAAAGGATTAAATAGCCAGGTCTCGCGGGCAGATGAGAGAGCGGCTGATTGAGGCGTTTAAAAGAGTGTGTTGTGTCTGTCTTAGATTACAGAGTGTGAGCCGTAGGCTAAACATCAATCTGAACCACAGCAGAGTGCTTACACTCTATAATCAGCAGGCCAGAGGACCTCGACAGTGGTCAGTCATACATCACAAAAAACTCTCATGGAGCGCACAGGGAAAGTCAGTGGTACTGCAGTTTAGGAAATCTCTTTAATACTAAGTTATTATTATTATTTTTGTGCAGTTTGGTACTTTAATAAAATCCTCTTACTTTAGTTGGCTATATTAAACTACAGCGACCTAACAAAACATTTTTGGACAGTTAATCCATGCTTTAAAATGCTTGAAAGTGGCATCTGCAGACAAATGACCTTTTCTTATCTGGTCTATATATATATATATATATATATATACGTACATATATTAGTTGCTGAAAAATGATTAATCATGATACAAGTTTTGTTTACATAATATATGTATGTGTACTGTGTAAATTATGTATAATAAAATGCACACATACAGTATTTTTTTTTAAGTGTACATGCATACACATATATTTATATTCATAAATGTTATATATATATATATATATACTTAATATATACTAATATATAAACAACATATTTTTCTTAAATTCTTTATATGCATGCATGCGTTTGCATTTATATATACATAATAAATATATACAGTATACACACATTTTGGACGTGACTTTTTTTATCATTTGACAGCACTATATACAGTGTACACACACAAGCACATAAAAATGTGATAAATCAGTAAATTAAGAAATGTGGAATTACATACATTTTCGCATTTCTTTGTGTGTGTGTGTGTGTGTGTGTGTGTGTAAATGTAACATTTCTCTCAGTCAGCTTGAATAGTGTTTATGTGCTCTTTCTTTTAAAATGTCACTTGTTTTGACATTTTGTTATCTCTCACAGTGACATTCATACATTTTCAAAACGAAGCTTAAGTGTGCAAACATTTTTTGTGGCTAGTATATGTGTCATCACCAGAGCTGTGTGATGCACAGGAGGTGCTTTCAATTTGGTCTTGTTCAGAGACATGACTGCACACACAATGGACCAATATCACAATCGCTTACTATGTTCTTGCTGATATTTCCAGGGCATTGTTGATTATCGTTCTTACATCTATGTAAAATAAGAATGAAATAATAATTACTTTCACTGGTAAAGCTTGAGATTCCTTGCGCTGTTTCTGAAGTGGTATTACATAAAAATCAGCGTCCTGCTGCGCCTCCATGGGAAACGTTAAAAGCGAGCCACGCTTCACATAATAAATATCATTTATGCTGTTGTTCTGCTTCAGATTAACTTAAAAATTGCATGTAGACCACATATGCATCTGCATATGTGTTTGCCATGGCTCGTGGCTTGTGTCATCACCACCGTCATTGATTTATAGGTTCAGCTGGTGTCCAGAAGCGTCCATGGCCCTCGTGCCATAACATAGATCAACACAGACACTAACATGCCTCATTTATACAGTACACAGAGTGGCCATAACTACAACCACATTGCGCCTTCCTATTATAGATCTTCCCGTGCTGTGCAGATCATAAACACCTGTCACAATCTGAGAATCTTGATTGTGTCATCTAGAAGTCCATGGTGAATGTGAAAGTTGGCTCTAAACTAAAATTACTGACCTTGCCATTACCGATCTGGCTACCCAGTGGTGAGACAGTCTGCGTGACACCCGGGGGGGGGTGTGAAGGGAGAAAACACACACCAGTGTCCCTCACATCCACACACGCTCATCTGAGCCCAGTCACGGCTGCTTTAGGTTTATTGCACGGCATAGACAAACGGCTTTGATCTCTAATGCGCAGTGCGCTGCATTAATTATGAATCATTCCCCCAGCTGAACTGCGGCGAACACCTTCAAACGCTCAGCGAGCGATGCAGTGTTTTCGTAGGCCCCCAGGATGGCTCCGGGACTGCATGTATATATACGTTTATCTGCATGAGCAAAATAAGAGCTTTGCAAAAAAACTTCTGCTGCGCCTGCAAAGTATTCCGTTTCTGGACAGCCTCCAACATCTCTTCTTAGCCTATGGTTACTTGCGCTGTTAGAAATTCTCGTATACATCAGCCTCTTCCATGTGTGCGCTATTCACAATTCTGTGGACACATCCCTGGCAAGCTAAGACAGTTGTGTGAAGTAACGATAAAGCTGCACGACGGAATCCAATTGACCGGGGTGTAATATTGGAGAAATGACCTAGTTCTCTCTGGGCTAATATGGATCTTGTAGTGCAGCATGCTGTTGTAGAAAACCGGCTGCAAGTCCTGTTACCCAGCAGCAAAGTCTGATTCGTCTGGAACAGACACATTGATTTGTTTTTTTAGTTATTGGTATTAGATATTGCATTGAATTTGAACAGCATGGTGAGGCTGCGCACAAAGTGTACCTGAAATACAGCACAGTTTTATCAATTCCTTGGTAAACAAGGGCAGCACAACATGCTTTGATCACATAAAAAAATACATATAAATAAATAAAAATAAAAAAATATGATATCTATGACCTGTTTACATGTTATCATGGAGCTTTTAATGTATTCCATAGTATGGACAGCTAAAATATTTAGCTGACGACATAAAAAGACTGGAAAAGACTAGTTTAAAGAGCAAAGATTTAAATAATAGAAGGATTGAAAACATTTATTGTAATAAATTCTAAACATATATTAAGTCATCACCTAAAAAACAATAGTTTTAAAAATTATTTTGTAACACATTATCTCTATCTCACTCTTATGATATAACTATATATATAACTATATATATATATATATATATAATTATTTTTTTTTTTCTATCTATCTATGTCTTTTTCATATTTCTTTTAATTTCTTAGTGTTAGTCACTTTTAACGACAGGTTGTAATTCATACTTGGCAATATGTTCTTAAGTTAGAGGGTTTTTGTTTTACCACATGTGCAGGCAATTCTCTTTATTCAAGGAAACGTGTCTCATCAAATGTATGTGGGCAGAGCAGCGCAGGAGGGGTTAACGTTCCCCTCATGCGTCGCTGCTAAATGTGCCCGCGTGAGCGTCAGTGGGAGTCCCCTTCACTGGGTCCCTTTGCGGTAGTGTGGACTGGAGAGTTGTAGACAGAGCCGAGCAGAAGCGTGAACAAACAGAAGTAGTGCCATAAAGTGAACATTTGACACTATCGCAAAGCTTTTTACTTTTACCGCGTGGATCCGTCTTGCACTGTCATCAGAGAGGGACGCCGACAGCTTACAACGCGCGCGCGTCAGCTGGCATGAGCTAACCCACCAGACATGGAAACCAAACCTTTCTTGTCATTGGGTAAGTTTACCCTCAGACTACTGAAAGATGTTTATTTATATATTCCACTCGAGTTTCTTTGGTATGGAAGAGAGAGTTTCATGGCTCACTTTTTAGTCCAGCATGAGGGGAAAAAACATGAACGCTAAAAAGAAAAAAAGAAAACTGCTTTAGATCGCTCATTATCCTCGACTCTGGCTGTATCGGAGGACTCCGTTCATGGCGAATGGAAACTAATGCAATCATAATCAATAATGTGCAGTAGTCAAGTGCAAGGCGTGCATCGGCACATTTGTTTTTAAATCAAACCAAAGGTAAACACAAAAGTTGGGCGTGCAAAAGCGGTGGCACGCGCTCGGATGGTGACACCTCATTCAGTCTCGCGCTTACTCAGATGTTTTATTCTTGATATGCGGTATCATTTGACACATTGATAGCGTTTAGCGAGTAGAAGCTTGTGTTGTAGTATACGTGCAGGTATTGGATCCGAGCGCATCATTTCTGTCACTTTCCTGGCTGGAATACAGTGAAAAGCAGACGAGAGAGAGAGTGTGTGTGTGGATGATTTTCGTATTTGTGAACGCAACATCACGCAACAGCTTAAGTTAAAATGTAGCGTAAATTGAAATGCTTCGGATGTCTGTAAGAACACAATTTAAACCATAAACCGCTTAACCACGCCATTAGAAGACAAAACGCTATTAACTACAGGGAATATTTGTATTCATCTATTGTTTAATCCTTGCATGCAAAAAAATTACACGTTTTATACATTCTCTTTGCACTTTGGTCTCAAATAATGCCGCGAGCACCGTGTGTGTATGAGATAGCAGCTGAGTTGATAAGTGGACTTGGATAAACTTTAGTGTAAAGTGGAGTAGTTCACTGAAGAAAGTGACATTAACCATTGCAGGGCAATACGATTAATTTCGAAATCCATTTATAGTCACTAGACCTACTAATGAAGTGACTTTGTATCCGAGGAACAAACGTTGCGGGTGTTTCAAAAATGTCCTTTTTTAAGCGACGGCTCAGGCGAAGATTGTAGGTGTGGTTTCCATATGATGTTAGTTCATCATATTAAAGGAATAGTTCACCAAAAATGAAACTAGTTTTTATTTATTCCTCCTGTTTCAAATCTGTATGGCTTTCTTTCTGTGTAACACGAAAGCGTGTGAAGAACATTCTGTTCATTTTTGTGTAAGTGAATGGGACAGGACAGAAAAGCACAATAAACCAAAGTTTTAATTAATCATACGCTTTCCCAAGTCTTCTAAACGGAGTTAAACAGGTCCAAATTACCAGAGGTTGTTCACTCTCTGTTAAGACGTTCACTGTTGCGACTTGATCAGTGAATCATTGAAAAGACCAGACTCAAAATACAGTAAATATTCTTTCATTACTCAGAAATCAATGCTGTTTTCACTAACGTCAACATTTTCGTTCAGTAACAACATAAATCTGGGATGAATGACACAAAGTTATTGCATGGCTTTAGAAAACCTGGAACAGTGTCCGCTTTTATGACACTCTTTGGTGTGTTTTTGTTGTTGTTGTCATTTTTGGGCTTGACCGGGACAGTCCTCCTCATTGACTTTATTGAAAAAAAGTGTCCGGTTACGTTGCAAAAAATATTGTGTTTTATGGAAGAAATAAAGTCCAACTTGTTTAGAATCACATGAGAATAAAATAAATAATAATGGACTTTTGTTTTGGTGGCAAAACATATATATAAGGCAGTAATTATGGGATTTAAATTAGTTTCTTTTTTTTTTTTTTTTGGTAGAAGATCAGAGCCATTTAAATTCCAACGGTCAGTGTGTGATTATGAAATCATTGTGCAATTTGTGGCTGTAGAGATAATGTGATATCTAAGCGATGCCAAAAATAGACTAATAGACAGGAGATTACGATAACTTGATGCAGAACTTCTCAAAATAATTAATAACCTGGATTTGTCTTCTATGTCTCACGCACGGTTATTACTCATGCAAGAATGTGGTTTGTTAAATGAACATGTTCTTCGATAAATGATGCACATTACTCTCTTATGCATATTGGCTTACTTGCCATGCATGGAGATAAGTTGAGCAGTCACACATGATTTAGTTCACACACAGAGGCCTGCATACTGTAAGAATAACCAGCATGCTCTGCGCTTTCACTCAGGAATATAGGCAGGACTGTTATTGTGTCTGTAGCTCTTTCATGCGGGAGTCGTGTTACACCTTGACATACATCATCACCCCACCGGTTCACTGAGATGAGAGACAGCAGGAATGCCTGGGTTTCCCGAAACCCCCCAATATTCCCAGAACAGTACTCGAAAAACCACAGAGCTAAGCGACATAATAGACTATTTGTGAAGGTGTGTTTGGGCTTTGGATGTGGGTTTTTTTTTATGCTGGGAAATCTAAGGCAGAATAAATATGTGGCTTTGTAAAAAATAATATTTTTATAGGCATGTATGTTCTCGTATATGTTCTTCTTATTGCTGCTGTGTGCTTTATCTTTAATACGGTCTGCAGGATAATTTGGTAATTGTTGTAAGTCCTTGTCTTTAAAAAGATTCAGTAAGCATTTAGTTTTAAAAATTCATGAAATAAACCTTTTTGCATAATAAACAATATTCAAGAAAAAAACTATTAATTAATACTATTATTATTTATATTTATATTATAATTTACCCTGAATAATAATTAAAATAATAAAAACATCTAGATCTTTAAATATATGTATTTTATGTAATATATAGAAAACATATTTTTAAACAACATTTAACCCTGAATAAAAAAAAAAAGTATTTATTGTATTTATAATTTTCTATTTAGCTAAGCATATTATTATATGGCTTATCGTAGAAAACAAAAGAAAAATCGTTAACTCAATATATCCAACACATAAAGCATGTGGCTGCTTGCAAGCGGAGTGCTATTTCCTGCTGTCTGCTGTATGTGTTGAGTGTCATGGAGCAGACGCAGCGCTCTGGCCTGCTAAATTCAGACACATAATCATTTAAACATGAATGATTACTTACATTTACAAATGCTTTCGTGGAGGTAATTGAGCAGAGTTTCAAATTACAGCGCTAGATATACTCGTGATGTTTCTGTTCTTTGCGCAGCATGCAGAACAGGTTGAGTTTATTAACTTTTTCCCCAGCCCTAGGCACAGGTGCTAAATACCTCCTGTTTGTCTGTTATAGCCCACAAAGATTTAATGAACCCTTTTATGGAAATCACAGAAAAACATACCAGGGACTTAAAGCTTGTGCATCGTCGTCATAAAAACAGAAGTGTTCTGAAATCATTCTCTGTTTATCTGTAGATCATTAAGTGAGCGGATCCACGGTGTGGGTTTTCAAGGGCCGTTTGTTTCTGTACACATTTAGTTTTTCCCAAATGTCAGGGAGGAGGAGCTTTTGAGTGACAGGGGGTGTGTTTTTTCTCTCCGCCCCTTTCAGTGAAGTTCATGGTCTTGATGAGAAAGTGACATTCATAGTTGAAGGGGGTGCATTCCTGTGTCGGCCGTAATTCAGGAACAAAGGTGGTTCTGGGACATTTAGAGAGCTTTGATTGGGGGGCTGGGTGGGCTCTTTACCTCTTAAACCCATACATGTTTTTTTTTTTTTTTATTGCAGGGCAGTTTTAGGTTTCTCACCGGATGCTTTTTGCCCCCTTTTGTGAGCGGGCTGCAGCTGTCATTTTTACTAGAGAAGAATTATAGAGAATGTTAATGGCTTAAAGGGATAGGACTCTCCCAGGGCCATTTACCAGCAGCTCTTTTGTTGATGTCCACCAACTTCACAGAGAACAGGAGATCCACAGTCTTTCCTAATTATAATCCTAGAAGTTCACGATTCAGAAACGCATCTCAGTGAGCCTTTGGAGCACTTGAGTAATGTTACGGCTCTATATCACACCGATCAGTCCAGGGATGAGTTTGAATTCAACCATAACACAGAGTTTCACAATCGGGTTACCGCTGTGTGCAGAAATGGAGCTTTAAAACGGTTGTTTATGATAGCCATGCATCAAACCCTTGTTAATAATTTGTGAGTTTTCAGTCTCTGACAGTGGCGAGTGTTTTATCTTTAAGGGGAGCGGTGGACTATGAACCTCAGACCTTGACCTTCGCTCCCCATATGTTTTATCAGCTGGAGGATTTGCTTTGGACTTCTAGAATTGAGTTTTCACAATGTTACGACCGATGATAAACCCCAACGGACGTTATACTGTGAACCTTGCTTATACGTTTATCGCAGTCTGATAGAACTGATATTGTGCACTTCTGTGATTATGTAAAAGTAACTGATGAGAGAGATAAGTGTTTTTATTTAGTTTTGACGAATCAGCTCCGGGTAAGTGAAGTTCATAGAAATTTCTCTAAGAAGCTCCATTTGACTTTTTTTGAACAGTAGTGCATGTAACCGAAAAACAGGCTTGCTAATCTTTCGGAAGAAAAATCTGAATTTACCTGTCAAATACCTGAAAATTAGCATGCAAATATGTTTGCATGGAGTAGAATCCAGTGCTTCTTGATGTGTGGTATGTTTGAGGTGGTCCAAAAGCAGAGTTTCTATCAGAGTAGATACTGGAGAGTGCTGTTTGACACCTTGCTAGGTGCTATCCATTAACGGGCAGTGCCAAGTATGTGGTGTGGCTACACAGGAAGTCGTTTTTTTATATATATATATTTATTTACTGTGAGCTTGTGTGAGGTTGTGCATGCACATGCTTTAGGCCAGGTTTCAGCGAAATGAATCAATATTGCATCTGGCACCCCTCTGTTCCCTTATTCAGTTTCTTGCTATTTACCAGACGCTTTTTGATCCAAAACAGGCACAGGTTGATAAGTTTCAAGTGACAAGCAAATCTCTGTCCACACTAAAAGTGTAAATGCTGTGTGAAGAAACACAAGTCACACCTGATCAGAAGGTATAGGTCGCAGTTTGAAGGGGGATTTCTGGACCAATGAACTGCAGGCCATTAACCATTAGCAACTCTACAGTGTAGAATTCATATTCCAGCACAGTGACATTAGCCTTTATCACACAGGCGTTAATTAAAAATGCACTGACAGAAATGTGAAGTAGTCTTCTATCTCTTTCTGAAGGCGGAGCGACACATGGTTTAAATCGCCTTAAATCACGGTAATGACTTTATAGGTTTCCTTGTGTGAACCAAGGCGTCTGTGACTTTTCTTGGGATGTGGAGATTTGTTTTCATCATAATGGAAGAATGATCGGTTTTTCACAAAAAAATAAAATTAAATAAATAAATAA
>JAUMHQ010000085.1:6759926-6777608 GCA_032361165.1 Enteromius paludinosus
CGCCGATATTTTTTTTATCGCGCGATAAGAGTCTCGCGTTAACGCCGTTAACGGCCCACCACTAATATATATATATAATATTTAAATAAAAAAGCTAATTGCATTGTTCCTTTAAGGGGAGACAATGCAGGCCAAAATACGCACCTGTGAAGTTTTGAAGATCTTGGGCTTTTATGTTTTTCATAAAGCGTTTTTTCAGACTAGTGGAAAGAAAACATCCTAGACTCCGTTAAGTGTTTCTTGTATAATACTTTATTTATGTCAATAGATTTCAATGAAAATTTGTTTTTTTCTCAATGTGTTTTTTCTTCTATAATGAGTCATATATTTTCACATCAGTAGCACTCACACAACAAACTTTACCATTTTATTCCTGTCTATATCCTGGAGGTCTTTAGAGAGATTTGTTTGTATAATTAGCTTGATTATGTACAGCATTTTAATGTGCACAAAAAAACATATAACATAATATTGTTTTCTGTCCATTCTAGGCATTTTTCAAATTAATGAGTGACAAGAATGAAAAATTTCATTTGCTAAATTTCCTTTGTAAAAACCTTTGACTATAATATGTAAAAAAAAGAATTGACATCATCCAGTGTTCCGATTTATGTACTACACAAATTAGCACATATGCAAATGTGTCACTATTTAATATAATATCTAAACCCAACTTAACTTATAATACAATACAAGAAAACTTATAATACAATAACATTTTTGGAATGCAATTGCATTTATCAAATAAAAAAATTGCAATTGTCAATGTAATCAATCAGCTGGGTAAGGCGATAACTATTAGTTGTTTTTCTTACCCTATTCACCCGCAGTGTCTCACCTTAAAGCATTATTGCAAATATTTTCAACTTGTGAAAAATGTATAACAAATATACAGAAAAAAGGGCGAGATCGCACCACGACAAACAGTCAGACAGAGCATGTGTGACTGTGGTCTTGAGGGTGTCTGAGGTGTCTGCTGAGTCCGAGCCATGTTCAGAATGAACATTCAATGTGAGACAGAGAGTAACGATTGTGGTCAAACCTGTTAGTGACACAGCCCTTCACACCTACACAGAACCACATTCAAACACACACACTTTGTCATATAGAGAAAACGCATCATTTCAGGCAACTGAAAACATCCACTAGTGCTAAGACCTGTTTTTTAGACCTGGTTGTGGAGAGAGGGTTAAAACTGATGCTAAACTAAATCGCATAGCTAATGGATTTCCTGAATAACAAAATATTTTAGGAAATATTAAGGAAGGAATTAATAATTAGGCAGGTTTTAGGCTTTCTTTTAATCATATTCTTTTAATAATTTATGTATCTTGTATTGCTGTAGTGGTAATAATTTAAAGGGGTGCAAAATACAGTGGTATAAGATTATTGTTATTATTATTATTATAGAATGTAAATCTTATAGATTTGATTTATTTGTAGGCAAATCGTATAGCATATTAATATTAGTCATCAGCTGATCAATTAGGGTAATTCTCATTGCTAGTTTACCATTGTTATCAATCCTGTATTAAATGTGTTTCCTGCTGTTCTGTAGAGGGTTGTGGCTTAGTATGCATCTAAAAAGGTTGGCACAGGAAGGTCGGTGGTTATGGGTTCATGGGCAGTTTATGTGGCAGGGGTTGAATATGGTATTTAGTTTAAAACAGCAAGGACCAGATGATATCAGCTTAGTGGGGTCTGAGAATGGCCTTTGACTTGACACCCAAAACCACTGCGCTCAGTGTGGGGCCTGCAGGCAGGCCTGGTGTCAGGCCGTGTGACCTGTCCCATCTTTTTTTATTTTTTTATTCTTTGGTTGTTCAAGCCGGAACACCTGTGGTCTCAGCAGTGGCCTTGTAAAGGCTGGAATTTCAGAGCGAGGTAGGGTTACGCCTCCTGTGGGGACCTTCACAGTGAGAAAAAGACTGAATGTGTTAAAACCTCACGTAAAATGTAAAGCTTTTCAAGTCCTCCTTCTGCTTTATGTCTTTGACTTTAATCTTGACCTCTGGATACTGTCCTCTTTTTCAATCCCCTTGGAAACCTGGTTTCGCTGACTTAACGTGAAGTCAAAATTCGTTACGGTCTGCGACGTCACATGGGTTATTTCCGAAGAGAGAACAAAGACTTGACGGAGAGGTGCAGGAAGAATATTTCCAGTCGAAACGGACAGTTTGCTGAGCAAAGGTTTGACATTTCCTTCATGCTGATCAGCTTCCAAGGCATGCGTTCTCCAATGAAAGAGCGAATGTGTCCATGCGTCATTGATTCCCAAATACATCAGAGTTAGTAGCTTTTGGGGTTTTACCAGGAGACCCTACAAAGTCAGCCTGTCATCCTTGATGGGCTTTGATTAAAGCACTGTGGAGGTTGCGTCCGTCAGATGTAGCGTAACTGTCAGTGCGGTAATTGAATCTAATGAGAGGCTTCTCTGCCTGATTATTTCTGTAAGTGGAAAGCAAACATCTGAAGTTCATTTCTGGACACCACAGTGGAATACACTCATGGGCCATGAGAGAACAAGGAAACGTGGTTAAGACGACCGCATTTGGCACGTGTGTGCACAGAGCGAGTGTTTTAAAAGGGTTGTTGGTTCATCAGTTCAAGAATCGTTTAAAAAGTCTCCCCGTCCTTCGCATTCGATTGAAAATGCGCTGCTCTGAATGTTTCCACATTCAAGGATGAGGCAATCTGCTTAACGTCACTAGCCGCTAATACAGAGAAGACAACACAATAGGCTTTTCAAGGACGTGAGGAATGCTCTACGCCCATGCTTCTCTGAGCTCTCAAGGCTGTTTATTGGGCCCAGGGAAAAGGACCCTTCAAAGTGTGTTTATGAAATGATTTAGTAATCAGATGGGCACGGATGTAGTATTGCCGATTAATGAATCTAAATGAATCTTCATGAGCTAAACCTTTTTTTCAACTCAGTCCTTTGAACAAAGCAGCCCTGAACCACTGAATTAAAAGGTGAAGCACGTCATTTCTGCATTTGCCAAAAATAAGCACTGTTTTCAAACACATCTGCCATTGGTTGAAGAAAAATATATCGCTGCCTTGAATAATTTTAAAGGCATAGTTCACTCAAAAATCAATGTTCTGTTCTGATAAATGAATCACCCTCATGTCGTTCCAAACCGTAAGGTGTTTGTTCATCATTTTTCTGATGCTCTATAGCAGTGGTTCTCAATCCTGGTCCTCGCAACCCCCTGCTCTGCATATTTTGCATGTCTCTCTTCGTTAACGCACCTGATTCTGATAATCGGCTCATTAGAAGAGAGCTCCGTGCATGAGCTGTGTTCCCAGTCTACATGGTCCCTACACAGTGTCCGTTAAAGTTTACTTCACTTCGGAACATTCATTCAGGGATTTGCACCGTAAATAAGTGAATACGATTTAAATTACATCTCGCACAATTAAATGCACTTTGAATGTAACGTATGAATTCACTTCGAACTGGAATCATGGCGGAATATTCAGTGATGTCCACTTCGCAGTGCGCATACGTTCGAACATAACAAATGACAAGAGTTACATACGAAATATGCAGAGCAGGGGGCGTGAGAGGAGGACGGGGATTTAGAACTGCTGGTGCTGATCTAACACAGTGTGTGCGATTACATGATTTAAATCGCATTCACTTATTTACGTAAAATCCGCAAATCCGTGAATGAATGTTCCGAAGTGAAGTAAACTTTAACGGACACTCTGTAGGGACCATGTCGATTGGGAACACAGCTCATGCACGGAGCTCTCTTCTAATGAGCCGATTATCAGCATCAGGTGCGTTAACAAAAAGAGACATAATATGCAGAGCAGGGGGCAGGGAGGACCAGGATTGAGAACCACTGCTCTATAGACAGCAACACAACTACCACGTTCAGGGTAAATCATTAAAAAGTCCATGTGACATCGGTGAAGCTAAAAGGATACTTTTTTTCTGCAAAGAAAACCATGAGAGATAGTGCCATGACGCATGCACAATTGTTTAATAATGTCTTTATTAACGTTTTCTTTGCACACAAAAACTATTCACTGAGATTAAATGGACTGTTTTATTGATTTATTCTCCTAGCTTGATAAAATTGCGGTTGAACCACTGATGTCAAATGGACTATTTTAATGATGTCCTTACTACCTTTCTGGGCCTTGAATGTATCAGTTGCATTGCTGTACATGCAGGGTCCAAAAGCTCTCGGATTTCATAAAAAAACACTTTCCCTTAAACTAATGAATTAATGATAAATATAAAATGCATTTTAAAATATAAGTAGTTTAAGTAAAAAAAAACATGTGGTGGTTTATACTAATGTTTATCTAAATAGAAACCGTTTAAATAAGTAAATATTTATTTTATTTATTTATTAAAAAATAACGGTAAGAATTTATTTTAGGGTCTCGCAACTAGTTGCTTAATAGCATGTATTTTACTATAATATTAGCCATTTATTATTACATATTACCCAATACCTAAACTTAACAACTACCTTACCATTAATAAGCAGCAAATTAGGAAATAGTTGAAGGAAAAGTTGTAGTAAATAGTGAAAAAGCGTTCCCTATTCTAAAGTGTTCTCAAAATAACCTTTTAAAGTTTTTACTGTTGCTGTATTATACTTGGACATTGAAAAGTTTTTTCCACAATAACAAGATTGAAGAGGATTGCAAAAAAAAAAAAAGCAAAAATATATAAACTTTTAAACTACAACAACTGGAATTCAAGCTGTTTCAAGCAGTTCCCATCTCACACTGTGGCCTTGTAACCCTTGTGTCCCTGTGGTAACAAAATCAGATTTTAAATAGATAGTCGAGAAGCTGTGTGTTCTTTATGAGCACCATTGAGCACTCTACACCAAAGAGTATGTGTGTTCACCATTAGACCTCGTGGTTTAGATGACTCTCATGTCTTTCACATACCCTTATCAATACTTGATTCTGATTGACCAGATATTTTTGTATCCATCCTAGGCTGCTGATAATTATGCTCGTCATCTCTTTCTTCTCAAACAAAAAAACAACTTCAGCTCATGCTCTTTGCATTGGAGTCCATATCCCATGCCGGGCATTTATTTTGTGATGATTACAGTCTGACTGCACACTATTTCTGTACTCAAATTAAAGCGTGTCTCAGGATTATATTTCATAATTTGAGAAATGTATAGGGTCTATTTTTCTAAGCACAATATTCAAGGGAGAATTATCTTAATGAACCAGTCTACTGTATATTTACTACTGATTCAGAATGCTGAATCAAGAGAGAGACATTAAACTTGACTAATCAGGGCCAAGTCATAAAGCTTGAGTCCAGAGGAGCCGTTAAAAACTTAAAGACAAGATTAATCAATATTCATCAAGATACAATCACTCTTTCACACACTGGGTTGTTTACATGCATCTCTAAATTAAAACCCATATGTAGAAGGTAAAATAGCTTGTCCGTCGGTGGAATTCACAAATTATACTGTGAGTGCTGTAATATTACGGGAAATATGATTTTAATCGAGTCCATTATGAAGCTATAAACAGACTTCGAGCATATATAGAGCATTTCAAAAAGCATTTGTTTTCATTATATCCTTTTTCTTTGGGATTTTGATTGAGAACTTCCTTTTCCTCCTCTCCTTTTCCTTTTTTGTGGGGGTTCCTGTCCTTCTGCATTACCCGTGTTTTTGGAAAAGCCGAGGTTGACTGGGAGCCTTAGCTCATGTGTTAAAGCGGTAATTTTCAGTGACATCGCTCAGAGCAAGCGGGGATGTGTCATTGTCCGCCCTTCACTGGTTACACAATACGGAATCTGTTGTGCTGAAATGAAGGTGATTCACTCCGTTGGGGTTTTAGGCAAGAGCTAATGGGCGCCGCTGACCAGTCAAGCCAGGGAGCGAGGGATAGGCCACAGGGAAACGTGTCCCCAATAGCCTGAATTCATTTTGATGACTGTCGCTGATTACAGCCTATTTATTTCAGCCATGTTCAAGCCTTGTATTAGATGCTTAATTTAGGTTACGTTCACTGGATTTTACACCATAGATGAAGTGTGTCCTAGAAAGCAAAAAACGTATTATCTTTTATGTGCTGTTCTTTTTACTGCATCTACCAGACTTCTGCTGCATTTAGGAATAGGCTTATACTTTAATCTGTGCAAATTCTCCAATAAGCAATGACTAATCACCTGATTTATAATCAGACTTATGCTCATACGTTTAACAGTTTCCTATAATCTCTTTTGGTTTTCACATGATGCTGATTGTTCATTGATGCATACTTTAGCTATTCCGTTTTTTATTTCAGACCAGCTTATTTGTATCATTTGGATGGAAAAACATTACTTCTTAAAGAGAGAGTTCACTTAGGAAGAACAGGTCTTTGTTATTAACTCCCTTATTCCATGCTTATTCCCTACCGTTCACATTGAACAAAAATTGCCAAAGGTCAGCTAGACTGATGTGCTATTTTCAGACTCTATTCATACGATTTGTGTGAGGAAATTTGAGTTGGAGATAATCTTCACCTCCAGTGGACTGTTAACATCAGTCAGTGAGCTGAACTCGAGAAAAAGATTAGTCTTACTTATGGACAGCCTGTTTAGGTCTGATCGTGAACCAGATCAATCTGTTTATTGAAAATAACTAGCTCAGTATAATAGTCCGTTCATGACGTTGAACAGATCTCAAGTTCATCTCACTGACTCGATGAACCAGTTGCAACGATTCTCAAGTTAATAGCTCAATAAGGGGGGAAGTTATCTGTCGTGAGACTTCAGAAGACTTAGGAATAGAATTAGTCTTTTATAGGGCTTGGCGATTTTAACATTTTAACTCGATTACGATTAATGAACGATTATTTTATTGATTTTTTTTTTCAGTAAATATGCTGTCATTTTACAAGTGAGAGATTTTTGAATGAAGGGTGCATTACTTGATTTTAAAACGGTTGCATGAGGTTACCTACGTATACACTATATGGGCACGAATTTACTCTAAGTTCTTACAAAGAAACAGAGCATGTTAACCTTTTCAGGCTATGTCTTGTACGTGTCTGGCAGCGCAGTTTTTGAGAAATGTGATCGCGACGGCACAGTGTATATTCTGTCGAGGGTTTTAACGATGTGTTTAAACCCGCTTCACTCCACTGTAGCCAAGGGAGTCATATCGTTTGCGATGTACAGAGGCTGGAACTGCCTGGCAGAAGACCCTCCCATGACGCGAATTTGCGTTTGCTGTGAAGCGAATTTCACGTGCGAATGAAGCAAACTCAAAATGTTCAAGCGTCCAACTACGCGTGAATAGCGTGATTTGATGTAGGGTAATGTAACGGAGAGGGGGTCACGTGACTCCACATGCGGTAGTGTTTTTAATGGAAAAGTAATTGAAATAATTGACCTGGAAAAATGTGATCGATTATAGGTTCTGAATGTCGATTTCGATGACTTTTCGATTAATTGCCCAGCCCTAGTCTTTTATGTGCTTATTTATTTTTTGGGTTATTTTGAGGCAAAGTAAAAGTTGGCTTGTTGCTTGCTTCGCAGTACTTTTCTCTCCTGTAGTCTGTAGTACCTTGCCTTGGTATCATTTTTGAGGTTCCTCGTCTCTCTCTCTCTGACATTTCCATGTTTTTGTCATTTTAATCAAACAGCTGCAGCAGGCGCCTAACAGGCAGTCAGTCTGTCCGTTTCCTGTCCCATCCCCCCCTTCTTCGACCAGAGCATCAGCATCCCAGCCAGCTTATCATGGGGAACTAATTCAATATCCCTGTGACTGTTTTAAATGTCATTGGCTGAGCTCATATGGAATGACATGTTTTTCATGGTGGAAGTAAAGGCGCTTTATTGAGCAGGGACCAGAGCGGGGGGATGCGGCTGCCCTTCGCTCTTCACGTTCGCTCCGATCCGAAAGGTCTAGGAGCTTTTTAAGATCATTCGGTGCAAGCTCGCTCATCCTGTCTCTCATTGGCTCTGTGAGTCATCACGCATCCTCAGCTGACTTGTAAAAGAAGACTATGGCAAAAGTTAGATCTTCAAATGTCAGTTTGAAGTGTGTATTTGTGAACTGTTTTAACTAAATCATTGAAAATGATTTTGTTTATTCAGAAGAAATCCTAGTGCACACTAATAATAGAATATAATATATATATATTTTTATTTTCGTTATCTCTCAAATTTAACTTTTTTTTGTTTGGACAGAAGAAAGAAAATCATAGAAATTTGAAACTAAATGAGAGTGAGTGCTGTTTAGTTGTGGGTGAACCTGTCCCTTTTAAGGTTGTCTTCGATATTGATTGACAGCAAAGCCCTTGCAGGCACCATCCTGTGATCTCTCGCCCACATGGGTGATGATATCAGTTAACCCATTGTACCAGAAAAAGGTCCTAGTGTGAGGAATGGCCTTAAACCCCTGAGATGCACAGCATGGCTTCTTACCCAGACCCCTCGCAGGCATTGCCTGTATCATCTGGCCTTTTGCCCATACTGAGTCATCCGCCTCTGATCTCACCCCTGCTCCTTTCTTAACTCCCCCCAGCATTTTTTGTAGCCCCGACTCGCATGTCCGGCAGCCACAGGGGTTGTGGGTCAAAGAACAGGGTAAAACTGAAAATGTGAGGGGTCTGCCCGGGCTAGCTGTGGCAGATAGAGGGGCAATATGCAAGGCTAGACGGGTCAAATGATGTTGCGTCTCGAAAAGATCTGTTTCAAATATAAAGGGCAAATAAGCATCTGCTCTGACAGGTCTGCCATTGAGGGTATTGAAGTGGCCAATCAGAAATGCATGTTTTGCATTAGAGAGGCACGACATGAGCAAAGTTTTACCCTTAAATGTCACTAAAGTAAACATACTAAATGTGTACTGTATATGTATGTGTATATATAATATATATACACACATATAATTTATGTATGTGTACTAATATTTTTTTGCATAATATTGTGAATTCATTACACTTTAGTTATTACATGTTGCATTGGTTTTGCTCTGATTAAAGGTATTTATTAATATTAATAATATAAAATGTATTGCAACATTACAGTTATGTTGATGAGTCGATTAATTAACTTTGCCATTATGAATCATTGTGATGCTTGTAGTAAAAGTCTATCCGCATGTATTTTTCCTGCAGGGTTCCTGAAACCCCAATGCTCGCTACCACCGCCACCTCAGAGAGGACGAGCAGAAGCATGCACGTGTTTCAGCGGAATGTGCGCTCTTCATCAACGCAGGTTTTCTACAGGTAACCTATGCATACTGAGACCTGCACAGTCGCTTACCCTCCCCACAGCGCATGAACATTCAGCAATAACTCGTCTTCTGGCAGCTCTGTAGCTCCACCATAAAATAATCCTGCCTTTTTGTGTGCGTCAACTGTTCCCATGAAACCTCATGGTTCTTACCATTTCAAGAACACTAAAGATACATGCATAAATCAATGCATTGAAGTCGTATTTGGAGCCCTAAACGGATTTCCACTGTGCTCGGCTATAACTCATTGCAAATATGTCTGGTCTTGTAATATGTCTGCGTTTGCAAGAAACAAGACACATCTTGCGTGCACATACAAACACACCCGCTAATCTGAATTAGTGTCTGGTCCCCTTCACATGTTTTGGTCTTACAGTGTGTGATTTACAGTTTGTTATGCTAGTTTAAAGGGCTGATGGACATGTTAGCAACAGGCCTTCTGTGAGGGATCCCTGTGGGGCAGCGTTACGGCACATTCCAGCTGTGACCCGATGGTATGTGGGGAATGGATCGCTGTTGGCTTGTGTTATGTGTCTTTTTTTGCCTTGTCTTTGCAAACATAGCGCAGCATGTTTAGTTTGTGAACAAATTATTTTTTTTAAAGAATCAGTCCTAGAGACTCATGCAGTACATCAGTTCATATCTGATTTCTCGTCTAGTTTTTATCCAATAATGACTTGGCTATTATTTGGCTATTCTGCATTTACACAATCATACGGTTGGCTTCTTGCATTTTATTAGTTGCATTTAATATTGCTTTTTTTACCCTTCAGAACATAGATGCACACCGGATGAAAACCACTGCTTTATATTTATAAAAGTGGCCCCACACATGTGCCAGGTGCATTTTGGGAGACCTCATCCATAAAATGAAATACCATTTCGGTTAATCTGCTTGATTTAGTTTTTTAAGATGGATTGGTTTTGACAGTCACATTGGTGTGTTTTATTAAATCCGTTTTTTTTGCAAATGTCCCGTAGGGTTAAATGTTTGCTTAGAAGCACAAGTTTGAGGCTCTTTCATCCCTCACGCACCCATATGATTGAACGCATGTTTTATACTCTCGCAACCCTGAAAGGCATGGCATCTTTCAATAGCTACTACTGACAATCCGCACACATCACTCACAACAAAGGGCTACTTTTATAGATCGTATACAGAGAGGATTCTTCGGTGTAGTTGCTTTACTTGGAGCCATTCGCTCAGAAGCCGTTCTGTTTGTAAAAATGTTAAATATTTCTGCAAGCTGGCGTGGTGGTCTTAAGACGCTCCAGCGAGTTTTGGCAACACAAATGGGTTTGCCTATAAAAATGAATTCTGTTTACATATTGTCTTTTCCAAAGCCAATAATAGAGCTTGTGGGGAACCAGTCTTTAAAACCCTGCGTGGTGCTCAGCAGTCTGTTCACGGTAACTGTGGAAACCCTGCGGTCTGGTGTGGTGGCCAGCCTAACTGGAGTCGCTCGTTTATAGAAGTAGTAATAGCTGTGTTTCTAATTAGGGAAAGTGTTTCCGTAAAGTGCGAGGATGTGTTACAGTCTTAGGTTGTTGCTTGTACCGTGGTGACTAAAATCACACATTAGAGCAAAGAGGATGACATGGGTTCGTTGGCGATCGAAGCAAGAGAACGAACGTCACCCGGGGAGATTTGAATCTCTGATGTGGCAGCACTTTGGCTTCCAGTGGTTTTACATTGTTTTTGTTTAGTTTTTTTTTTTTTTTATGTAGTCTTACTGGAAAAGGGTCGTGAGAAACACGGCGTCGTCTTTGGAGTTCCAACTTTGTTTCAAAGGCGCTTGTTTTTTATTAATATTATTTTTTAAAGAAAAGCGCCTGTATGAAGTGCGCAAGAGGGAGCACTTAAAAAACTGCTGCGGAGGGGCCTCACAATGCCGGCCTTGTGCTGCGATCTGGGCTCTTCTTGCTGCAGCGAGCAGAGGAATGGAAAAGATTATCCACAGGAATGTCTGGGGTGCCCTCAAACGCAGCGCTCCGCGTGACCGGCCAATGGGAGAGCTCGACCGAGTGGCGGGCTAATTTTTTCCTGATGAACTCAGCCGCCTGCTTCATAATGGAGTCTGATTGCCAGCGCTGAACTCACATATGGTCCATGTTTGGAGAGCCCCAATGACAGGACCACTTCTGTAGCGGGCAGAGGGAGACGATCACTGGCTCTGCTTTTTGTTGTTTCATTAGAGTTGTGGGTTTAGTCAGGCTCATTTCAGGTGTGTGTTTTTTGTTTTTTTTATTGTGGTATTCACTTTTTATTGACATCACTTTACTTAAACTCCAGTTACACCCCAAAACTGAGCCTTATTGCTTCTGGCCACACTTAATTATATCGCTGTGCATCCCACGGCTTCATAAATTCTCTCAATTAATTTGGAGGCTATTTATTGTCCCGAGTTCTTGGAAACAACTTTTGCGGGCCCATTACGGCAAGTGGCTGTAGAATTAACCCCATAAATTACCGACTCGTTTTCCTTGTGGTGGGTGTGTTTTAGCTCAGTGGAACACCGCCATCGGCCGACAGAGAGACAAAAAGGGAATGTGGTCAGGTTTCCGAAAGCAAAGCATGTGTTTGTAGACCTTGTGGTCGCACGGGAAGGGGAAAGGGCACTGTGGGGTCAAAAGGTGAGCGAGGTCAAGGAAAGGAACTCGTTAGCTACGACATGCTCAGCACTCCCTGTTTTTTTAAATGGCTCTGGTTGCGCGTCCTCGCCACTTCCTGTTGGCCTGGGGCTGCAAGAGGGGGGCCTGAAAAGTCCAGCTTCTTGATTATAGAGTTGGGCCCTCTATTCGCTCTCAAATTCATCACTACCCAGCTATTTTAATGGTCTTATTTATTTAAACTGTGCTTCATAGGTAACCCAGCGGAGAAATAACAATTCAACGGCCATTTTTTTTTTTCATGTGTACTCATGTTGGTTTATATTCTCACAGTGGGCCTGCCGTCTGTCATTATTTGGGTCGTGGCTGCCAAAAGGGTTTGGGCTAATTGGATTTCGAAGTTCATTTTCATCAGCTATTTGATAAAGACCTGGCAGCCGTCCTAAAAACTCCAGCCACCCTCGGTATCCGCACCAATGAGCGCATTCCACTCGTCGGGACTGTAATAAGGAGAAGTGAAAGAAGTTTGATCAGAGTGATCTCATCTGGGAGAGACGTTTTACTTTATTCCCTCATCAGCCCCGTGTAAACACTGGAAGCAAAGTGGGAGTCATGCAGCTCGCTGTGATGGATTTTTCCCTGTGACACCGTCAAGCATGTTTTGTGCTAATCTGCCAGCTAATTGAAAGCAGCTTGCTTTCATGTCCAGTGTAACAATGCCCATGCCTCTTGAAATGAAAATGGAGGATGCATCTGTGATACTGGATACGTAAAGTTTTGTTTTTTTGGATCAGAGATGTCAGGAGCTGTGATCTATTAGCAGAGAGTGCAGTGTGTCTATGTAATGCAGGCCATTGAGCAAGCATTTCTGGAGCTATTATCATTGTATGATGAAGTATCTTGAAATAACCTCTAGCTGAGAGAAGAACACTGAATATATGTTTGTATTCCAAACTATTGAAAATCAGGTTTAAATACTGAAGCATGAAGAAGAGTTCAGTTTGACCTACAGTATCTCTCTCTCTCTCTCTAATAATTCTTGTTGCTCTATTTATTATTAGTAGTAGCATTAGTATATGCCATTGGGAAGTGTAATATTTTCTAGCAATCAGTAGCAATCATTGATATAAAAGTATATAAATATATATATATATATATATATATAAATGTATGTATGTGTTTGTGTGTATATATATATATATACAAATAATAGTTTTACACAGCACACACACGGCACTAAATATATACTATATAATAAATACAATTTATTATTTAATGTGGCTTTAAATGTAATTTTTTAATTAACTATTAATTGGTTTAATATATTAATTAATAAATTATTCATTATTTATTTCATTATATGCTTGTGATTTGGTACCATGGTGCATGTTTTATTTATTTATTTATTTTTGTATTTTTTGTGGCTAAGTAAAGAGCAAATGCTATTATGGACTGACTTAGACCATCAATACAAACACACAGCCACACTTTTACAGGACAACAAACAACGTGGCCTAAAAATCTTAGAGTAAAGACTATTTGGATCGGTCAGTTCGGTTTCTTTTTTCCCCCCTTTTTTATCGTGTCTCATTCATACAGGGATCTGTGGCGTGTGAACGCATTATCAACTTGATTCACCGTCTCTGAAGGTGAGCCTAGCTGACAGTCAATGATGTGTGGGCGGATCAGAGCCAGATAGAAAGTAAGAATGAGGATAATGTGAAACAAAAGTGCAAGTGACAGATGGGGCCAAAACTGAAGGAGGAAGCTAAAGAAAGTAAAATAAAAAAAGGCAGTTAGAAGTTAGAACGTTCGAAACGTAGGAAGTAGCGGTCGCATTGGCACAGTATGACAGCAGTCGCTCATTGCGTCTGGGTCAGGGGGAAAAAATCAGAGCGACTAAGCTTTTGATAAATCTTTGAGCTCTTAATCTGTCTGTGCCACCATCACAGTGAAATCCTATCTCATTGTCACAGCTGACCGAGAGGGGTGGGTGGGCGACAACGCCGTGTTTTGCCCCGCATCTCACTACTCTCTGAGATGCGCAGCCTTTCCCTGCTCTCTCAGTATGTTTCGTCATTAACTGTTAATTTATGCTGATCACAGCTTGAGGTCACTTTTGAAGTCAACATGAAATCATAATTAACCCTGCTTACTTACTGGATTTTATTCAAATGCATTTTACTGGTATTGTTATGAAAAATTGAATGGTGCATGCAATGTCAAAGAAAGCGGGGTTTTTTTTATAAGCGTTTCTCATTTTACCAGCTTTCATATAGAAAACTTAAAAATTAAAGTGACTGCCTGATACACAAACCTCATTCTAAAAAAAGTGTAAAATAGTTTGTTTATAAAAAAAAAAAGTATTTTTTTAAAAGCTAACAAAAAAAGTTTTTTTGGGGGGGGGGGTTTGCACACAAAAAGTATTCTCATAGCTTCATAATATTACAATTAAATTCTCATTTCAGCAAAAATATCTTATTGGTGTTGTGGGTTTGGAATGGCGTGAGGATGAGTAATTACGTAATGACAGAATTTAGTTTTTTGGGTGAACCTTTAATCGTCACATAAAGGTTCAGAGTAGTTCTTACACCAGATGGTATTTCCATCTCTTTTGTTGTTTTTTTTCGTCTTGACTCCAAAACGTGAACTTCAGTGAGTTAAATGAAAACAAAAGGCTGACGTTCTTGAAAAACGCTATATGAATTTTGTTGCCTTTCCCTCTCTAAGTTTAGATGTGTTTATAGTTCAGCTGACCGCAGGAAATGGAGCGAGATTACATGGTCTTTCCAACCGCAGTAAATTATTACAAATAAATAGGCTGTATTATTTGTTTGCACCGAGCATTGTTTTAGGATCACACTTATGGTGACATGTAAAAACAATTGAAAATGTGATATATTGCGGTGTTTGAACCTTTCTCTCTTTTTTCCCAGCTTGCGCAATGAGATATTGTTGCGTATTTGGAGTCTTACAACAGTCAGATATTCATAGAGGCTCTTCCAAAGGAACAGTGCTAATCTGGGTGATTTATATATTGATCCTGGTTTTCTTTCGGCTGTCCGCACATAAATTACAGTAGTTATACCCAGAGCTTCTCACTTATCTGTGACTGAAAAATCCAGACCCTTCAGAGTGCAGTACACTGGCTGTTTGTGGGTGATTTGCTTGTTTATATGTGCGTATGTTTATGGAAGACGAGCTCCAAGTGTTGTTTGGATGGATGCCTCCACTGAAGTCATCTGATTCCAATATGCATGAGCCCCATTCTGCCAGGGACAACAGGATGCTCTGGATCAGACACAAATAGGTTCACTGTGCATGCTGATTTTACATACATAAAGTACTGATGTTCTGTAGCGCTGATATTTCATGCTCCTTTGGGATGGATGGGGGGAAAGTTAAAGGTCTTTGGGAATCGTATGCATAAATTGTTTGGCTTGGGTGAATTTTGAACTCCATTATTTTCAGAGGTTTTACTAACAAAATGAAAATATTAATAATAATATATATATATATATATTTTAAATATTCATATTACAGCTGTTCCAAATTTTGGGGTCAGTATTTTATTTTATTATTTTATTTAATAGTATAGTATTTTATTTATTTCCTTCATTATTATGATTATACTGTATATAATTTATTATTATTAACATTTTTGTTTATACTGTAGTATAGTTTTTTTTTTTTCCCAGGTGACCCCAAATTTTTTAACATTTACTTTAATTTAATAAAATGTTTTATTCAATAAAAGATCATTCATTATGAACTGAAATTGTTAGCCCAAATTGCTTTTTTCATAAATTCAGTGTGTCTTGTTGTGCTAAAATGGATAAATAAAAAGAAAATCTAAATAAAGTAAATCTAAAATAATAATTATAATAATAATAATAATAATAATTAAATAAACAAAAATAAATACACAAATGACAAAAACAACACAAACTGCTAAAACTAAATGAAAAATATAAAAATGTAAAACATTCAAAATAATGTCAACAATACTATAACAACAAAATCCTTTTGCTTGCATGTATGACGTTTCGCCACATGTCTGTGGATCGTCTGTTTGTTAACTGGACCGTGCCATAGGCTTAGCAGTTGTCGTAAAGCTCAGTTGTCCTTTGGAAAGAGCATGGTCAGTTAGCTCCATCCACAAGGGCTCAAGGAAGCCAATTTCCCTTAGGCTGGCCGCTAAGAGCTTGAGAGGGCAGGGTGGCTTGTATGGGAGGTCGTGGATGGGGTTCTGTCTGTATTTTGATGCTAAAACGATTAGACACACTTGGCATTATACCCGGTGCTACGGCAGAGGGGGGGGGTGCAGGCAACTGGAGCGATTGTTTGATCCGAACGGCACAGAAGCTGATCTCATGAAGGGCAAGGTCAACGTTCAAACACCCGCCATCCTCACCAACATTTTAGGGCAGAGAGGGCAAGAGGTCACTGAAAGAAAGAATGTGACCTTACAATGTCATACAGTTACACACCGGGTGAGTGTGCTAATTTGCTGCAAAGCATGCTGGGGTATAGTCGGATTGCGATAAAGGTGTTACTTGTAGGCCATGGTTTCACTGGGAGTGAATGTTTGGTACTTCTACAGCTAATGGAAATGTCTTGTTTTGGTGCGCCGCTGTTCAGGGACACACAGCTGTGACTTTTGGGGGAAAAAAGACTTTGTAGTTTTTTTCTGAATGACAGTTTTTGGTTGCACTGATAGATATTTCATAGGTGTTTTAAAATGTACATTTTGATGTTGTTGTTGTTAAATTGTATTCCCGTAATTTAACCTCATCCATTCGTTCTGTGGATTTGGCTACACCAGGGGCTGTTCTGGAGGAATTCTTGCAGAAAGTTGACCTTTTACCGCACACAAACATACACACCCACTCTCCCTGTTTAGTCGGGGCCGCTGTACGAATGGGAGGGAGAGATCAGAGCATGTGTGACAGAGCGAAACAAACGCCACAGGGGCATCATGTCCACAAGTCCATTACAGCCTGTGACATTGAGCTAATTGACTGATGTGGCCATGTAATAACGAATATGTGAAACTAAAAATCAAACAAGATGCCATCAGGAATGACAGAAACATGTTACAGGGGAAGGGGAAATACACTCTAGAAGTTTACATATTTTTGAGGCTGTCGTTGTGGATAGTGGTTTATTAAACGCATTTAAATAACCGTATTTTGATTTAAGCACACTTTCATTTTCAAAACCAATGCAAGTTAGTGATGGGAAGTCTGATGAATCATTTTCGATTTGAGTAATACGTAGTTTCACTGAACCTTTTGCAAAAGAATTCCAAGAATTTCATGAATTTCAGAAAGAATTGTAGAAGTTATGACTAAGCTCAGAACGACAAAGTCATTCGGAACCTAAATATAATTTGCATTTATTTTTAAATGTTACTAAAATTAATTTACATTTGCTTTTCATTCACGCCTATTGGCTGAAAATTGGTGACTCAAGCTTTGTGAACAATTCAACTGATTCATTACAAAGATGTGCTTCAAAAGAATCATTCTTTTAAATGAATCAGCCAAAATTCACTTCCAAATGGAAAGAAAAATTACATTTAAAGTTTTTAAATCCTTAAAAACATTTTTGCAGTGTAACTTTTGTTCCCTAAAAATATATACTACATTCGTTTGTTTTGTTTTTTTTTTTAGTCGCTGAGCGACTAATTATTTGTCTGGAAAGTGGGACAATAACCTCGGAGTAACTGCACTTTGCGTCAGTGACACGCTGATTATATAAAAAACCGAGGATCGTCATGGTTCACTATTCACACTTGCACTTTGTACTGTCGTCCTTCTTTCGTCTTAAGCCTCGA
>JAUMHQ010000085.1:6791340-6804695 GCA_032361165.1 Enteromius paludinosus
ACAAACATATTATGCAAAGAAAAACTTTTATTTGGGATGCGATTAATCGCGATTAATCTTTTGACAGCACTAATTATATTATATTATATTATATTACAGATAGATAGATAGATACATACATACACATACACGAAAATGAATACACACACAATTGTATTTCTACATATAAGAAATTATAGCAGCCATATTTTTAAATATTATTAATTTTATTCCCAAAATAAGTGTAATTGGTGCTATAAAGGAATGTTCAGTATAGTGTGAAATAAATGTATAAAATAAGCCAAAGATAGAAATGATATCAGCAACGCATCTCTGAAATTTCATGAGTTTTTTTATGAGGTGTGCAGCATGTGTACGTGTTTGTTTGTTTGGGAGTGGATGTGTTTTTGGGTGGGAATCTCATTATTCATAAAGAACATACTTTCCTCGCTAATGTCGGTCGTTTGTCTTGGAAGTGCAGCCCGCTGGGTTCCATGTTGTTGTTTGTTTGTTTGTCAGACGGGAGGTTGGTGGGAGATGATCGCAACCGCTCTTTCCCCACGAGACATATAGCGCACTTCCATATACACACACAAACACGCTCGCACGCACACACACACGCTGCCCCCTCCGGTGCGACGCACGCATTCCCCTCGGCCTGCAAAGCCTCTTCCTGCCTCACGTAGACGCATAGTTTCCCAGAGCAGACCCCCCTCCCTGCTCTTACCCCAGGGGTCTGCACAACTGTTCTCCTCTTTTCCGGGGGGAGGAGGTGGACAACTGGAGCGGCCCATCCCCGCGGTCTCCGCAGTTCTTTTAGCAGCTCTCCAAAACCCAATCACTCCCCATTTGGGTTTCATTACCGGGACTCGCGCAGAACTGAGGACAAAAGAAAAAATAATCATAAAATGGAAAGAGAAAAAGATTTCAAAGGCTTGTTATGCGCTCAATAAATTCAGGCCTTTCCAGAAAGCGCGTCTGAAATGGGAACCAATCCCTATGTGTTTTTTCCAGATTGAAAACCAAGAAACGAATCATGCGTAAACATATCTGAAAGAAATTGCGCTTTTATATAGAGCATGATATTTTCTTCCCAAAGCAGTCTTATATGTGGATGGACGTTTGTCAAGGACATGCATACAAACAAGCACTGCGAATATTTTTACTGGCACATTCATGCCACTGAAATGGGGCACGAGTTAGCGAGTCCTGTTTTCTCGATACACTGCAGAACAGAAAGTGAATACGGTTTCTGTCTTGAAATAGCCGCTCGCCCACAACTGTCCAACGCACATGCACAGAGAGAGAGAGAGAGAGGAAGTGACAAATTCCACAGCATACTGCCATCAGCTCAGCAGCCTCACTTCATGTAATAACCATCAAATTGAATCACAGCCATCTGATTGGTCAACACCCCCCTCAAATCCAGACTTTTAAAGCAGTAAGCTGCATATTACGCTTTATTGTTCCTTCCGCCGCCGTCTGGTTTTGTTTCCCTTTTTTAATTGCCACGAGTTTATGTATCCACACGTGCGCTGAAAAGAGCTGGTGTTGTTGCAGCGAAGGCTTCTGCGATGTGTAAAAATTCAAGCGCCAGACCGCCAGACTCCCCTCAAGCCCCATAAAGACGACCCACTGCTCCCAGCTAAGGAAACGCTGAAAAACTAAGCCGCCCAGCCCATCTCAGTTAGTTTTTATGGAGTTCTTGTACCTTTAGTATGGTAATGTCATACTTAAGAAGACATTTAATGTCACTGATTATGTTCACAGAAACCAGAGAAGTGCATGATGGGTGTTGTGTATGAAGTAGGGCTTCCACGATTACTCATTTTTGCTCAACTTTTACTCAACTTTTCAGACTTGTTAATACCAAGGACCCCCAAATGTGATGATCCCTTTAGACGGACCCCCTTCTATAAATATAAAGGTATGTATGAAATGGAAATAGTAAGTGTGATTTATTAGAAAAGACAATATTTTGTTAAAAAAATGTATTTACTGTCAATTTATATTGTCTTTTGTACAAACGCCAAAATGAGATTTTATCGGCAAAATGTTATTATTTTTTAAAGTTATTCATTAATATTTGTTTGTTAAAAAATAATGATCTTAAGCAACTTTGTTACATTTTTGTTTACAGTTTTTTATTTGTAGTATTTCACACTGACATGTTTACATTGAAATATATTCAATAAACAAAGAAGAAAGAAACAAATTAATAAATATTATATTATCTCAATGCAAAGTTAATAGGAAAAGGGAATTTTACACTCTTAAATGTTTAAATGTAACTTATATTTTTTCAAATAAAGATATTTCATTTAATATAAACACCTTTATAAAATATAACTTGTATCAGCTAGTTAACATTTAAAAAAGTTCATTGTTTAAACTAAAATAACTAAAACTGAAATTGTAACTAAAAAAATCAATTAAAATGTAAAAATAATTACAAAATGAAATGAAATGGAAAAAAATGTATATATATATAAAAAATATATATATATTATGATATAGCAGTAACTCCAAAATAACACTGACCTTAATTCAAAGTAAATATTTTCTTAAATCAGTTTCTATAATTTAGTAAACAATATGTTGTCTTTATAATATTATGATAGTATTCTCACAGTAAAAAATGAGTTAAAAAATTAATAGCTGGCTTCATATATACGGAAAGTGGGAAGCTAATCATTTTATTTGGTTGTCCTTGATGTTAAAGTCTGAAAACCGCTTAACTTTTCAGAGTAGCCTCAAGTGTAAAGTTTGCGATCGTATGCATAGTTCCTCTTATTGTGTGGTTTTGACAGATAAGATCATCCGACGCACGTGTGCTTTGATTCAATCTCCTCAATTTGCGTAATCCCATGAGTAAGTGGAAGAACTGAGATAAACCTACACTTCCTGTTTGTCTGTGGTCACGAGGAGTCAGATCAACCAGCAAAGCTAAAGCAGCGCAGATCTCTAATAAATCTCTAATGCCCTTCATTTTCATAAAACCCCTTCCTTTACCTCAGCGGGCCATTCTGTTAGCATTAAAGCCAGCGCCACGGGTCCCGCTCTCGTCCGCGCATTATCGCTAATTCATTTGTGGATTTCACATGAATGCTTTGTGGTAGCGATTCACGCTGGGACCCCAGCTGCCTGTCTTTTTTTGTGCGACATGAGTGTTTTGTGTAGATTTTGCTTCTCCTGTCAGAGAGGAGAGGGATCGCAGAGCCCCTCTGAGGAGAGATGGGAGTCTCGCTCCGGCTCTCCAGGGAGGGATGCCACGGGCGGCAGCACGTAATTACCCTCCCTGTCATGTCCCGCTCCCACTCTAATCATGTCCTCGACTGTCAGAGCCCTCTCCTGAGGAGATTCCGCTCTTGCTGCGCCGGCCAACACAGACACCACTCCTCTGGGTCTTAAATAAGCCCGCACCCTCCTGCTAAACTCATCTGATTACTTTCAGCATTATGCAAGGACTTGAAATGTGTCATAGCTGTGGCACAAAGGTACAAAAGGAAGCAGATCTCGGGGGACAGCTGGAGTTGTAATGATAGAGCTTTTCTGAGAAATTCTGACACAGTTTGAATCAGATCAAGGTTTTGCGTGTGTGAATGTAGTTATTAGTGCTGCTTGCTACCCCTAATGCCAAGTATTAAACTTTTGTTTAACTTGTTTCGTACATGGGCTACACACATGAGTGATGGCATCTAATCATGTGCCTAATTGAGAAGAGGGCTATGGATGCAATTCATTTTTTATATTTATTTTCCATATTATTTTACAAAAAAATGAAAGCTCTCCTTATAGTTTAATAAATAATGGACCGTTTGAAATTAAATTTTTTAAATTTATAATATATTATTAAATAATACATTTAATTAAAAGGTCCATTATTTATTAAAATATAAGGAGAGCTATCTCTATACATTTGTTTTATTTATATATGTTAAATAGTAGACCTATTTAAATTTTATGTTATTATTATCACAGAGAAAACAAATGTAAAAATTATTGAAATGTATTTATTTAATAGATTAATTTTTTTTTGCAAAAAAGCATTCATTATGCTTTTAAAAAAGCCAAATCTTTGTATTTGACAGATTCAGTGCATTGAAAGATATATTACTTTTGCTTGTAATTCAGACTATATAAATCATGTTTTATGGGTAGCGTAATAGAAATATGCGATTTTATGATGTGGTCAGCTCTTAGATGGTATCTGTGAAATCAGAATAACATTGACTGCAACAAGTCATCCAGAGCTACACTGTGTCTTGAGGTGCTTTTTTTAACATTGCGGCTGCATTGTTTTCCAAATGAATTATTGTCTCATTCCTCACCCTCCCAAAATGATTACTTCTAAAGAAAGCAGGAACAGAGCTACAGTACATCAAAGTTTCTGATGTTGTTTTTTTTGCGTGAACTCCCCACTGCACAGTTGGCTTCCTTCCACAGTGGACCATTAAATCAAAGCGGCTTTAGTGAAAAGTAAAAATAATATTCTGTGAGAATTAGCTTTGTATTCATGAAGGCGAGGCGGTAAGGCGCGTGTTTAGTTGTTTGGACAAAGTGTGTGCGCACAAGGTTGCATGTTCTGGATTGTGGGTTGGCTGGCATCACCTCGTAGTTAAAGAGAACAATTAGGCCGTATCAGAGCGGCGTGATGTTTGCAGCGGGGCTAGAGGAGAGATAGCAACTGTAATCTCCTCTTATCTGCCCTCACACTCAGCCAAGTGCGTCTCCTCCACTTTCCCTCCTCTCCTCTAGGTAAACAACATCTCTCGCTTGTACAGTACAGCACAAAAAAACGGAACGCCTGACAGCCGAGTTGAGCTCTTAATGATGGCAGTTCTAGAAGCAGATCTGTGAAAATAAGACGTTAGATCCATCAAACTGTGGGTGGCAATTTACCACACTCAGCGATATCCTCGGTGGGCAGTCCAGGGCTTTTCCCCGTGAATACTCATCCAACATTCATTATTTTGTTTTTCTTTTCACTTTATGTGCTGATGTTTTGTGTGTCTCAACGCTTGTTGATTTAGAGGCCCTGGCAAATTCATCATTTGGAGTAGAAACAGAGGAATCGCTGTTCAAACCGCTCTTGGGTCCCGGTACACTTGCGGTTCCGCTGTCAACTTGCATCTCGTCCGGTAACGATGCTTGCGACCAAACTTAAAGGCTCTCTGTCTGTGGGTGTTTTTTCAACTATAACCACATTTAGTTCTCCAAACTTTTCAAAAACACACTTTTTACACTATAACTAATTTATCCAATAACAATGTCCAACAGACATTAAACAGTCTGAACGAAAGTATATAAATAATGTATCTTTAACCATTGTTCTTTCTTTCTTTGTCTTATACAGAAATTTTATGTATTGCCCAATAATAGATCATTTCTTTTGTGGAAATAAGAATTGTAATATTTTTTACAAGGAATAAAATGTCAGGCTCTGTTGTCTTTATATATCTAGCAATATATATTAGCTATATTATATTACATATATAACATTATAGTTAGAATTGAATTTATTTTTTAAAAATAATATTTCACATCTGTCTGCATGATTTGCATAATTTGTAATATTATATTACAGCTTATTACAAGAGTAATATAGAAAGTTATAGACTAAAATTATAATGTAGATATTTCACCAAAACAAATGCAAATCATTATGTATTTTAAATACATTTTAGTATTTTAATTTTCAATACTTTTACTATAATGAAAACTTTATATATTGTGTGTCATTTCCGCAGTAAAATGTATAATTTCCAGTACATAATACAATCATATTTTATCTCGAAAAAAAAAAAAAAAGTGTTGTTGTAACTGTGTTTATTATTTATTTATTTATTTGAACAGTGTTGTGGGAAAGGGATCACAGTTTTTGAAAAAAAGGAAAAAGAGAGGATATTTTATGTCATAGTTTTATGATATATTTCATAGTTAAAGATTCGAAAATGAAATGTATGTCTGGCACAAGGTAAAAATATAATATTATATAAAATATATTATTAAAATATAAGAAGAGCAATCTATATACATTTTTTTTTTATATTTATATATGTTAAATAGTAGACCTATTTAAATTTGATGTTGTTATTATTATCACAGAGAAAACAAATGTAAAAATTATTGAAATTTATTTAAATTAAAAGAAATAATAAATAAATTTATTTTTTTTTTGTGCAAAAAAGCATTCATTATGCTTTTAAAAAAGCCAAATCTTTGTATTTGACAGATTCAGTGCATCGAAAGATTTATTACTTATTTGCTTGTAATTCAGACTATATAAATCATGTTTTATGTGTAGCGTAATAGAAATATGCGATTTTATGATGTGGTCAGCTCTTAGATGGTATCTGTGAAATCAGAATAACATTAACTGTATTAAATTGAACACAAATTAACATGAAATGTATGTCTGTCAAAAGGGGGAAAAAAAATTAAATAAAAATGTACCCGAAGTTGTACCCGAGAAAAACACCCTCTACGAAATATTCTTTTCATTGTGTCCTGCACAATCATTACTTTGTGCCCCATTTTAGATCTCCTGTTTAAGATTGTCTCCTTCAGGGTGGAAAAAGTTTAAAGGTCTAAAAGCAACTGCCCACTGTGTCTTACCCAGCATGCCTTTTTGAAGAGGCAGTCTTGCGGTGGCTTAACACTGTCCTTCGTTACGGTATGCTGACAGGTGAGCGTATCTCCAGGGTGGGGTGTGAAGGAGCCCCAGGCCCCCTTCGTGCAGGAACAGGGGCCTCCTTCACCAGGGTTGCTTTGTGTTCTTCTTGGCTCCGGTCCGCATCCAGACCGCCAGCACTCCCAGAGTCAGAGTAAACACATCAGCCGGCTCTATTTACTTCCATTGCTTACACAGAGCGCAGCAGATTAACCTGTTTATACAAACACGTACTGAAAAAATGGCTGATTAATGCCCGCGCCAGGCCTTGTGTCTTTGCGTTCACACGCTGAAAAAATTTCCACACGCCAAACGTGGTCTATTTTGCATCCACAACAATAAACAAAAGCTGCAGTTTAAGCGGTAATGATAAGAATAACACTAATGATGACTGTCAAAGAGGCGCGATATACAGTAAATACTGTATGTTGCTCGTTAGTCGGCGAGTCCCTTCTCACCACACAGCGGCGGGGGCCAGAACGAGTGTTTCCTCATCCCTCCTCTGCTGTTTTTCACTAGCGAAAGTCAAACAATCCAGAATATAATCTCCATTTTCTCCGGTTGCCAGTTATTATTTTTAGTCCCCGCATTAATTCAAGTGCCGGCTTGAAAGTTCCTCAGGAAGTTGCTGTGAGTCCCCCCCCCATCCACTCTCCCTCGTCCTTACCTACGAATAGACCTGAGCATTTTCAGAGAGATGCAAATGATATCCGTTTCATCCTGCCGTCAGAGCGCCCACAATCTGTGGGCTTCAAAAAAGCACGACAGCCAGTGCCAAACATCTTTATGAATAATAGATTGTGTGTCGCTTCCGTTTTTTTTTTTGTTTTCTTCTTCTCAAAGGCACTAAAACTTCAACATATTTCAGTGAATTAGTTGAAAGTGTCTGTTCGGGCGGACGTCTTGCGAGGGGCTTATTTGGGCCTTTTGTAGTTGTTGTCAAGGGAGAAGTGCAGTGACCAGGATTTTCCTGGAAAAGTGCTGGAGATTGGCTGCCGAGAGCTCCCTGAAGTATAGAATGGAAAAGCTAGGACTGGATCAGCCCTGCGCCTGTTGGGTTTATACATCTACCGGGCATTGTTGTAAACATCAAACAAGGACTGAAGGACCCAACAAATTTGTGGATTTTAAAGCGCACCTATTATGGTTTTTGAAAATTATCTTTCATGCAGTCTGTAACACAGCTCTAAGTATGGGAACAAAGTTTCAAATCTTAAATTGCGCTATGTACAATGACTGTGTCTATCAAAAGAATTAGTCAGGTGAATCATTGAAATGAGTCGTTTTACAACAAACATATTTCAACATAAAACATTAGCATATAGCCGCCCACTTGTGGTCTTTTCATGTTGATATGAATGAAAATGCAGATTCATTCTTTGCCACTAGGTGCCGCTAAGGCCGAGTTCAGACTGCACGTAGTCGAGTCACAGATCTTTAATGAGGGCTAGTGTTGTTTGGACCCTAGTCTCAGCCTCAGACGTCACGCCCACTGAGCGTTGGCTGAACGTCTGATGCATATGGTACACTTTTCTGGAAACACTTCAGCAGTGTCGAAGTCGTCATCTGATTGGTTGAATTTGAGCGGATTTCCGGGGGGCGCGAGTGGCACGTTTATTTTCGGTCCGCCGGGAAACAAAGCGCAATTGCGGAAAAAAACCCTGTCGTGTTTACATGAGTGACAATAAGCATTTATTAAGATCAGTTAAATGTTGGATTCTCAAATGTATGCGATCCAATTTTACTAGTTGTGTGTCGTCTCCTATCAATTATGGAAGATCAAGTGAAGTACCTAACTCACGAGGGGATCATGAATTGCTGGTAAACATGAAACAACAGACGCTGACATCGCAACTGGCCGATTCAGTATTGTGTTCGGTTCTCCAGAATTGCTCCAAACAGATGTTTACCGCGAGGGTCTCATCGGGATTTTCTATGCTGACTGACTCGTTGCACGCCGTTCGGTTGTTGTGGGGACATTTCCAAGCCCTGAAACGTGACGCTGAATGAAACGAACTGTGATTGGTTGTTTCACATGTCGGTCAAACGGCCTTATGGGCGGGCCTTGCCAAAAAAAGCGGCTATGAATTCCAGACCTTCAGCCGTCAGTCTGAAGGTTTGGCTACGCGAGACTATTTGGACCCCATTGGTGTTCAAAATATCTTCTTTTTTTTGTATGTGTGTTCCGCAGAATAAAGTCATAGTCCTCAAGATTACTTCAAGATCCAACGACTTTGTTGACTAGTTTATTGAAGTAGTAGATTTACTACGTTTTTGTATTTAAAATTGTATTTCTTTTTTTTAACTCTCTTGCATTAAAACAAAAACTGAATAGTATGCTTTAAAATAGTTTTTTTAATTCTGGTGCATACCGGGCCAGAACGTAAATGAATAATATAGTAATTAACTATATTGAAAGTCAGTTTTTAAGTTCAAATAATCAAAATATAATTGATTAATATAAAACCCTCTTCATTTTTCCGTTGCTCTATATGTAGCTGAAAATATTCCATCTCCAGCAGATTAACTGATTTTAAAAATACATAATTATTATTTTTGTGTCTGTGAAACCCCTTTATTAGCTGATAGCCACCTGTGAAGAATGATCCGACCTGGTGTTTTCCCTCTCATGATCTCCATCGGTGTCTCTGGCATTAGAAGATAAATTATAGAGATGAACAGCTGTTTCAGACCCTCAGTCCTGTGCTGCTCTGCTTCTGATTTCTATTCATAATGCAGTCGCTGCTGTTGCAGATGCCTACTAGCTCTTAGCACCAACAGGACATACCAGGCCCGGTTTGATTCAGACAGTGAGGAAAGGAGAGGAACCCTCATTTTGCTGACTTTTTTCTAGAGAACATAAAGACATTTTTTTGTCTACTTAATGAAAGGGAGATGGAAGTGTTTTTCAAAATATATTCTTTTCCTCCATCAAAATACCTTTTTACACTTGTATCTCCTGAGGCATCCACCTGTAAGGGTCTTCTCCCACCCGCATGTTTTCCAGACAAATTACAGCTAGCCGAGGCAGTCATTTATAGACTCTGTTTATCTTGCTACAGGAATGCATTCTCACTTTGTTCTTCAGCAGTGATGTAACAGGCCCAGAGCAATAAGTGGAATGAATATGAAACTGTGGTTAAAGCGCCTGTCACAGCAAACCTGTGAAGCGGAGATCAGAAGAATACAAGAGAGGGTCTCCCAACCAATCACACCCATTCAGCTCCTTTCAAGTGCAAACATTAGTCATGCAGTTGTCACACCAGCAGACCCAACATACTAGTGAGCAGGCGTGTGTTTGTGTGTGTGCGCGTTTGTGTGTGGTCTTTGGGTATCGTGTGACAGAGAACAGGAGATCACTTTCTTTCCTTTCACCTTTACTCTGTCCATTTGTTTCTTCAAAGGGTGTCTGGAGCACCACCATGGGGTATATGCTAATTATAGGATACAGGAGCTATAGGAGGCTAATTATTAAAGTTTTTAATAATAATTAATCTCACAGGAATTCACAATTCATACAAATAAATTCCTAAAAAATATATATATGAAATGTTTAAAAAATAAGCCGTAGATCACTGAGAAGCTGCGCCACTGAATCACCCGCGAACTTAACGCGCAGCATCTCAGTGATCTGCAGCTTTTTATAAGCTGGCGTTCCTTTTGAACACAGGTGACGGAGATTTAATGCTCATCAAAGAACCGGCTGTATTGACGAGATGCGCATAATATATCGTACGATACATATCGCCCAGCCCTAGTACACAGCTACTTTTTTATGTGTATAAATGGAAGTGAATAGATTACAAACCCTTACCTGACCTCCCCAACCTCCTCTAAAAGACCAGACAACCTGCTGTGCGTTACGCAGGGCATCTTTCTCCAGTATGTCCTGGAGTTGATATAGTGAGATAATGACCCTGATTCTTGCTGATTTATTTGCTGGTTTGTACCTGTCAGATGCCTTTGAGGTGATCAGCAGCAGATGACAGCTGTGTTTTGGCGTAAGGTGAAGCTTGGAGGGCTGCCACTCTTCTCTAGACGTTGCCAGGGCTGTGTTTTCTGTCTTTCCTGCTCTTATCTAATCTAGCTAGCATATTTATCCGGTGAGCTTCAGGTAGCACAGCACCCTGATGGGTTTACAGACGCTTTCTCGGATTGCTTGTAAAACATGTTTCTCTTCCAAACCAAACAAGTTAAGACAAAAAAGACAATGGGAAAATAAAACATGTGCAAAAAAAAACATATGTATACTTTTTTATTACATGGTTTCCTGTAATGGGATACAGAAATTTACAAACAGATTTCATTTCCTTAGGATCCAAGAAATAAGCTTAAATTAGTGTTGTGACACTCATTGTTAGCTACATTATTTTCAGTGTTCGTTGTTTTTGTTTTAATTCACATCCTTACTACTGTTTTCACCTGCCAGACTGACTCTTTTATAAGCGTTCCCAAAGAAGCATATCTAGTTGAGTCAGGCAAACCTGAAACCAGCCTAACAATACAGTGCTTCCAGTCAACTAGTCATTCAGGCAACCCTGACTAATATTTTCACATCCCTAGTCTAAATCAACAAGTCTCCTTTTGAACTGGAGTTTTTAAATGATACGAATCTCACAGAAATATCAACGTGAAAGCCTTTTCTTCTCTTTTCTCTGTCCTTTCTTTCTTTCTTTCTTTCTTTCTTTCTTTCTTTCTTTCTTTCTTTCTCCCTCTCTATCCTGTTGCACCAGCTGTGCCCCTCTCTGGGGCGGATTAAATAAGAGCCCCTTTATCCATCTGTAATACTGATCTGGCAACCCTAGCCTTCACAGAGGAACACACCACCAACTGGCAATATTTGCACACACATGAACAATACCAGACATATGCTATATATTGTAAAACATAGGATGGGCACACAAACATATTGCTTTATTTGTTTACAATTTTTCTTAAATATTGAAAAATATTGAAATATTTCATTATTTGCTTATTTGTACCTGTCAGCTCCTGCATGACTATATATATATATATATATATATATCTGTATGTGTGTGTGTGTGTATGTATACTTATTTTTGTGGTCCCCAGAGACCCATCTCGGGGTGGGGGGGGTCTTATCACCATGAGATAAAATCCTCATTAGACTGAATAATGATTACGTTTTTCACTTCCATGTGCCAGGAAACCATGTTTTCCTGTTTATGTGACACCGTGACATTAGAGAATTAATTAATCGCTGTTTTTTTGGCAATCAGCGGGTGTGAATGTGTATATGAATGCACCGACAGAAGCATCTCTCTTCGCTGCAGCTGATTTCGGGGTGTTTGCAGGAAGTGCTCAGGAGGAGGCCAGGATGTAGGGGAAGTGTTTGGCGTGGCGGATCTGGCAGGCAGGCAGGTAGCCGCTAGCATACCCGCTGACAAGCTCTCTCTCTTATATACTCCATCCGCCCTCTTGAGTGCCTTTTGGCCTGGAATCTATCACAAGATACTGTGAAGTGACATCAGACAAGTAGAGACAGAGAGCTCCTGGAAAACACAGACTGGACATGCTGTTTTTCTCAACTGTCACCTAATTGAGTAATATATCATGCGTATTTTGCACAGCCCCTTTATGAAACTAGCCTGTTTGAGTCCTGGCGCTTACGCAACGCGATTAAGTCACGAAACGCATTTAAACATTTTCATGCTATTTTGCTGTTTCTTCTTGTTTTTATAAAAAAATTTAAAAAAGTTTGCTACCACTTTAACCCTGCAATATTTCTGAAATATGGAAGATTCACAGAGATAAGGGGGTGTGTAAAGGAAGTGTGAGCTAAATGAAAGTGAGCCAAGAACAAGACAAGGTTAGAGAGAGGGAAATTTAGCACTCATGGACACAGGAAATATGGCCTTGTCACCCAGGCAAGACTGACAGATGTACCTCCCTCGTCTCTTGATGACAGCTGACAGCATGACGGACAGGTTCAAGGAGATCGGAGAAATGGAGAATGGGGCGAGAAGGGAAGCAGAAAATGAGTCTGCGCCTCTTCAGATGGCATCCTCAGGCCTTGACCTTGTATCTCGTTCGCAATCTCTTTCTCGCTCTCTGTTTTCTGAAGCGTTCCTAAAGCCCATAAACATGTACTAGAGTAGGTGTGTTCGTTTAAACTTCCAAGAAGTTCAGTCTCTGCATTTCCTTCCCATGTTCTGAACAATCAAAGGTGCCAAAATAATCTCTGTTCCAGAAATTTGTGAAGGCATTATTTTAAGGCACTGATTTTGTGCTCCCAGTGTAAAGACCACAGAAAAGAGGCTTATTCGAGTACTGTTCTGTTTCGCTACTTCTGATTTGGGTACTGATAAATTTCTGTTTGTTGTTATGCTGTCTGTTTTAAAAATGTTTTTAATGTTAAAAGTGTTTTTTATAGTGATTTTTACAGTATAAATAGCTCCAAATCACCTTTGCAGTAAATCTGTTTTACAAACCACAAATGAGCAAATATGAAACAATTATAAAACAAAGGCATAAAAAAAATATTACTATAAATAAATAAAAATATTTGCTAATTGCTAAAATACAATATATTTTATAGTGATTTTTACAATATAAACAGCTTTAAATTTGTGTGTGTGTGTTTGTATATATATTAGGGATGCAACGGTTTTCGGTGGTTTATCGAACCGTTCGGTTCGCCCTGTTCGGTTCGGCACACCCACGTGAACCGCGATATTTCGGT
>JAUMHQ010000085.1:6804795-6815341 GCA_032361165.1 Enteromius paludinosus
CGCAGCTTCTCAGTGATCTACGGCTCTGTTTATAAGCTGGCGTTCCTTTTGAACACAGGTGACGGAGATTTAACGCTGATCAAAGCTTTCTTGACGAGATGCACATAATACATCATACAATATATATCGCCCAGCCCTAGTCTATATATACATTTTTTTACGTGAAAAATCTATAGATTAAATATTTATATATAACATAAAATATAAATATGTACATGAATATTCTTGTAAATATTTTCCAAATATATAACCTATGTTATAAGTGTAGATTTTACTCCATTTTACGTAAGGTCACTGCAGAATTACTTTGGAACCTTGATTTTATACACACAAAGAAAATATACTTAACATTTAAGTAGGCATCGAATGTTCAATATTTCTTTCATTTGAAGTTCACTCCACTCAGATGCACCCAGGTTCGCCTCTTCTGGTTTAGAGAGGTGAGCAGGTGTTAAAGGTTGCTGCTGCAGGATTTGGTTTACCCTTTGAAGTGTCCTTTGGAGGGAAGTCTGCTTTTCGGCTTGGTAAGATCAGCTAAGCTCCTCTAAGGTTCCAGATTTATGCTCTTATTCTTTTTGTGTGATGTGCGTCGACTTCGCCTAGCCAGATCGCCACTCGTGTGTTTCGCATCGCATAAAATGTATCCGTTTGTGGGAGCATATAAGCGCCGTTCCAGTCTGAATCCCGAAACAAAAGCAGATTGATGCGATGAGAGTTTTGAACCGAGTCTAAAGCTGCAGACTGAACTTGGTGTCCATGGGGACGAAACTTGAGCTTTGCACTAAGAAAGAAATGGCAAAACATTCTGCTAACACATGCTGGATTATAACATTACTTTGAATGGAAATGTCTGAAAAATAAAAATAAAAGGCCATTCACTTTGTTCATTTTACGATGTTATGTACTATGCTTTTATGCATTAGACAGATGTTCTTGACTTTTGTTTCAATGCAACTGGCTGTCTTGCACAGTAAGCATCAAGTTAAATACCTGCGTTCCATTTTGTTGCTTAAATGCAAGAACGTCTTGCATGAGCACCCTGAGCTTATGTCATTGTGAGTGTCAGATTACTTGACTGTTAAAATAGAGACACAATTCGTGACAGCACAGCTCCTTTCTGTCTCTAGCTTCTGCTTGACAACCAAGTGTCAACATCTGTAGTGTACTCGCACAAAGGCTGGATGGATACACAGTCTTGTTGAGATAAGTCAACTGGTATCTGACACTATGACTTCCCTTTGCTAGTGAGTTTTTAAGGTCAAGGCTACCGTTCTTTCTCCTGAGTCAACACTCTCTGACCTTGTTATGCGTTTCACCACAGATATACAGATCTAGAGGTGCTAACAACTTGTCTCTCTCTTCAGCTTTGGCACATATGATTAAATAATCTATGACACACCTGTTAAACCTGTTACTCCAAACCTATACGACGTACTCAGTATATGTATAGAAGTCATCTGAACATGTGCCCCTCGGTTAAAACAGCAGGTTTGGAATGACATGAGAGTAAATAATCGCTCAGCTATTTATACAGTCTTTTTTAAGTATTCATTTAAACTCAACATCCAATTATAAAGCAGGCCTGTAAAATGATCTTTTGACCCCTATCAACAGTCACTTTTATGTGTGTGTGTCTTTGTGCATGTTGTGTCTCAACTTTTGGGATGCCCCCTCCTCTCCTTACAGCTTAAGTGTCACAGCACGGCTGGCTGATCATGCTGCTCTTACTCGGGGCACTTGTCTGACACCCTACCCCTCAAAGAAGAGTGCGTGATCATGTATGGGAGGGAGGATTATTCTATTTACAGTCACAGAACTGAGACCCTTTAATCCTTCTGTAACACACACACACACACACACACACACACATATCCCTTCACACAAATACAGCATTGAGAGGGAATTTGGGCAGATTGGGTTGCATGTTGAAAATAGCCATACTCTGATAGAGTCCTCTGATAGCGCAGCTCTGATAGACAAACTACAGAGGTCCAGCAAAATAGACAAACAAAGGTATGAAGTGAAGAGACGGGCTCATTTTAACAACTGCTTTTGCATGTGAAACTAACACAACGTGTGCATACTGTATGTGCGCATGACTCAAGTGTGAGAAAAATGACGGATGAATTCATGCATTTTTTGCGTGCAGTATTTCAACTTAAACCTGCATCTAACTGACAAGCTGCTGTTCCTTTTCTAGGTTATATATTTAGCACTTCTCGCACATGATCTTGGTTTCTATGCAAAACTGTAAATGCTGAACTATATTTATTCACTCCTAATAATTTATGCATTTGGCAGACACTTTGATAAAGCGACTAGTGTTGCATTGAGGGTGTGCTTTGTATCAGTTCCTACTCTCCCTGAGAATCAAACCCATAATTTTGACGTTGCTCATTCCACAGTAATTTAATTTAATATTTTATTTGTTTTATTTTAATTTAATTTGATATATTTTCTGTTTAATACAATTAAATAAAAACAATTTAATAATTTTAATTTGATAATTTAATTTAATATTTTTCAATTTTATAAAATTGTTTTATTTGATTATTTTAATATAATATTTTTCAATTTTATAAAATTATTTTCTTTTATCATTTTAATTTTATTTAGTTTAATATTTTTAAATTTTTATTGAATTATTTAATTTTATCATTTTAATTTTATTTAATTTAATGTCTTTCAATTTTATTGAATTATTTCATTTTATTATTTAATGTTATGCATTTTATAATTTAGATTATTTGGGGTTATTTCTTCTTGAAAAAAAGTAAAGTAAAGTAAAAAAAAAAAAAAAAAAAATGAGGAATCATGGCATGCACTGTTACCTGATTTGCATAATTCCTTTATTGAATCGGGCCAATAATGCAGACAGCGGGTGCAAATAAATGGCTCTATCAGTGGGCTCAGTTCCTTCGTGGTGAATTCTTCCCCTGAGTATTTGTATGTGAGTAACGTGAGCATGTTTTAAGGTTCTCATCGGAGACACACAGGCAGAAATTCTTAGCGAAAGGCATTTAACAGCCTCAGAATAAAGTATGGCATGTGTAATTTACTGCCGCCCATCCTTTCTCTTTGCTCACTCATCGTTAACACCTCTCTCCATCAGAACGGGCCGCACTGTTACAGCCCCTGCAGCCTTGACTGCCTTCAGCGTTTTTCAAGGACAATGACCATTTCTGACATTATAAATCAAGCAGAGTGGAAGTACAGGGGCTTTTGTCCGCAGCGCTTTGCTTGTTAGTTTTTTGACGGATGAAATTAATCATCGCACTGAATGAAAGAGGAGCAGTCTTCAGAAGTGTTAATCATGTTCTTGACAAAGAAGCTGTGAGCGTTTTTGTTTGTTTGGATTGTCGTTTCTAAGCAGTTGAGCTGTCTGGTTCAGCATTCAGTCTCTGTATTCGGGGCATGTTGTGGTCATCAGTGTAATGACATGGGTCGTGTCATTACTGTGTGTGTCCATGCGTGAGTTTAAGGGGTGTGTGCAGGCACATGTGAACATTAGGCTGATGCAATCATGTACATAGATAGGGGTGGTTAACCAAAAGTCTTTCCACGTGTGATTGTTTCTTAAATCTGGACACTTCTTTTGCTACATAGGTAACTCTGAGCACTTTTTAATATTTAAACATAAATCATAAATAGATTATATTTTGGTATATGATAACTACTGCAGTACCTTGCATCATCAACTTTTTTATGTACAAACTGTGACTACCCCTGATGTATTTTGTACGTTGTAGTGGGGGCTACAGTGGTCTGTCTGTGTCCAGTGTCTTCTGGCTACATGGCATTCCACAGAAGTCTAGCAAGTCTGCATGTCTCTTGCACTCACGTCAACACATAGTCGTGGTGTGAAGTGGGAAGTGACGATGCTCCTTTTGGTCTAAATGGGGTCTTTATCAGGCCCCCCCTCGCTAGTTTGACTGCTAACTGTGTTCTGGCTAAAGCATGAGAACAAGACTTGGTAGGCTCTCACATGAGTGTTTCTGTCTCGTGGCCAAGAACGAGCACAGGCTCAAGGCCTTTACAGAGTCTTTTAAAAGCCTTCCAACCAATGTGTTGTTGATATAACATCTATGATATAAATAAAAGACAAGTAAAGTCAAATGCATGCAAACATCACTGTTACCAATGTAGAGTGACTACACTTCTTATCACTATACTTTTCACTCCCCATCAGCAAGATAGCATTTGTCTGGTTTTTTATTTAGTACAGCCTGTTGGACCCTTAGGCACAGTGTCTACCCATCAGCAACTTTAATTTACACAAAACCTTGTGTCACTGATAAAATTAAAGTGAGTAATTGAATATGAACACGTGTTGAGTGAAATTACCAGAATGTGCCTGTTATTATGATTGCTTCTTGCAAATTGTTGCATCATCACATTTGGAATGCTAGAATAAAATGTTCACAAACATCGGCTCACATTGATTAATAAACATTTGTGATGAATTCAGATTTGTTTTAGCTGTCGTTTTCATAGAAATTCAACTTTTAATGGGCTTCTCTTTCAAAATGCACATGTGACGGCAAAAGAATGTCTGGACGAGGGCAGCCAGACCCATATTAGCTTGGAGAGGAAGAGAGAGAGAGAAACAGAACCATGTCTTTATTCCACTGTCCCACTAAATATTTTATTGCCGCCATTCTAGCATAGAACATGTGCAGTGCTGGTGCTGGATATGGAAAAATTAAACTAGGGACAGACTCAGCATCCGTTTCTTGTACCTACATTCAGAGGAAGTAGGAGAGTAATCAGATCAGACAGATCCTTGGTCTTGTGGCACAAAATCAATCTGAAATCTCAACGTACTGAAGAAACTGACAGAGAAGTCAGGGCCTTCTGAAACTCAAGCTTTCTTTCACCCAGGTCCTTAGAGCTGATATGTTGGCATGTGTCTAAATGATGTGTTGTTTGTTTGCTTATATTTTGCAGCTGAATTCCCCCATGAACTCTGTCAGCAGCTCAGAAGATATCAAGCCGCCCCTGGGCCTCAACGGTGTGATGAAGGTGCCAGCCCAGCCCTCGATTACCCCCCTTTCCCTCACCAAACACATCTGTGCCATCTGTGGCGACCGCTCCTCAGGTACCAAAACACACAGTGCATGTAAAGTAGTAGTCCATCCCCAAACATACCACATTTTGCAACTGTTGCTTGCTCAAGTCTGGTTGGGGAAAAAACTACTTAAAAGCCTGGTCAAGATGGTCTACTAGAGGGGTTTCGAGCACTTCTCAGCAGGCCGCCCAGATAAACAATCCTAAAAGAACTGGGAAACCAGCTGTAACTGGCTAAGACCTGCTTAAGGTGGTTTATATTCGCAAACAGATATTTTAGTGTTGCTGTGCAGGGCTGATTGTAATGGAAAAACAACTTAAATACCAGTCTACGCTGGTTTTCTGGTCTTGAATGATCTATTAGAACTGGTTGGAGAGTTAAACAAGCTAAATCAGGCTGGAAAACCATCTTAATACAGCTAACTCTTGCTCAGGTACACATGCAAACAAAGAATCCAGACCCAAATGCAAACTGTTGTTTGTTGCAATGCAGGGATGGCTGGGATTGAAATAAAAGCTTAAAAACAGTCTGGAAGATAGCTTTCTGATCTTAGTTGGTTTTCTAGGCCAGTTAAGAGCCTGTTTTGGGTGGTGTTAGAGGGATTTTGGCAAAATTTTAACTGGTTGGCTGACTGGGAAATTAGCTAAGACCAGTTTAGGTTAGTTTGAACTTTTTTTTGTTTGTTTTGTTTTCCAATTGTGCAGTATTTTGTAAGTTGCAGAGAGACAGTGTTTACACTGTGTGCACAGAAGACACTTATAGTTGGCTTGAAATATTAAGCTGGGATAGAAGACGGTATTTTAACACACTTCAGCTGAAAGGTTGTAGGTTCAAATCCCACAATCCCTGATCCTTGAATTATTACCGTTGTAGACCTGAACATAACTCCTTAGGCTTGTATGTTTGCATTTTTCAACAGGTAAACACTACGGTGTGTACAGCTGCGAGGGGTGCAAGGGTTTCTTCAAAAGGACTGTTCGTAAGGACCTGACCTACACTTGTCGAGACAGCAAGGACTGTATTATCGACAAACGCCAGCGCAACCGCTGCCAGTACTGCCGCTATCAGAAGTGTTTGGCAATGGGGATGAAGAGAGAAGGTACAGCACATGAAGTTGAGGATAGAAGATTTTGCCTTTTCCCTATATTTTATAGCACTGTTCACCAGCTTTCATTAAAATGAATGACTTCCAATGCTATGTAAACACCCCTTTAGCATCCATTTGTGTTAGCCGAAGTACTTAAGGACTTAAGGAGTCCATCGTTTTTTGCACTGACTGACCTGAGCTTTCCATCGTGAGGAGAGATGTTTTTTGCAAACACAATCTCACCTCTGTGTGACTCTTGAAGAAACATTCATGTAACTTCAGTCAGCCATTAAAAAGACAGATTGCAGGTCGGTGCTTAATTAGCACTCGCTAGACATTCATTCTGCCGATCAGCTCATGGTGAGACAATGGTCAACAAGTTTTTTTTTTCTGCACAAGACTCTACTCAAGATTCCAGGTAGTTTACTCGTATGATACTGAGAGAAAACAGGAAATGGCTCGTTGATGCAAGGTGGTGTTTTTTTTTCCCTCAGATAGGCCTTTTGTTTCTAAATATAGAAGACCATATTTTTCCCAAATCATCACCTGAGGCAGAAAAAGATGAAAAGAGAGGAAGAGGTAAGGGGTGGGTTGACACACTGAAGAAATGGAGCATTAGCACTTTTTACACACTTGTCCCCAAAAAAAGGAGACGTGAAAGTGCTTAAGCATGCTAATAGAAGATTTTAGCACACAGATGGTGGAATATTGATCTGAGAGACTATATTTGCCCCTCAGTCAGAGAGAATAATTTTGGATTTATGAGATATCAGAATTTTTGTTTTTAGACTCATTTTGTCTGCGGAGACGTATTTTCTGTTTTTAAGATTGAACTGATGAACTCTTTTTAGGCTATATTTACATGGATGTTTACATGCATTATCGTTGCTAATGTGTGCTTTTTGGGCTTTTTTCTTAGCAAAGTGTGTCTAAAACCACTAAATCCTCTGCTATGTGCAATACCACATACAATTCTCAGACAAACGTACACGTCAGCTATTAACTATTATTTTAGTATTCATTTAAAATAATCATATAAAAGGTAATTATAGGATTTTTTTTTTATTAAATATATGTCTGTGCTTTTTTTTTACATTTATTTTCCATCACTTTTCTTTATATATGTATAAACTTATGATCAGTTTCAAAAATCTTTTCGTGATACGTGCCCAAGCTTAAAAGTTTTAAAAACAACACTAAGCTGAACTCAGGTCGTGTCTTTGCAAGCAGTCAGACAAGGTTTGGCTTCATGAATTATTTATTATGGCTATAGATTGCAAAGCCAAGATCCAGTCCCTTTCCCAAATCTCTAGCTCTTGTTTCATGTGAAAGAGTAAATACTTCTGTAGACGAAGAAAGAGAAGTGCGATCATACAAACATGACGTTTCTCTCTCACTCCCACCGTCTATGACCTTAGAGCAACCTTTCGTCTCCCTTATTTATATCATCACGGCTTCTTTTAAGGATATGATCATTTGCTTGCGTTCGCCTGGTTTTGTATCCCATAAGCCCGGCGCTGTACCCCGAGGCACAGGAGAGCTGGGCCACGCTTGTCCCAAAAAGAGCTGAGCGAATCTGCAGAAAAACAGGATTAAATGAATTTATGCTCTCCTTCTCTCCAGGGGAAATAAAGCTAACGTGATTTCAGCCCCTCTCACCTCTCTCTGACTCCTGGAGAGGTATTTTACCCTTGGGCTGACCTCCAGACAGCACTCACCCCCTCCCCCCCCACCCCCCGGTTTCTGAACCCCCTCCTCCACCGTGATGCCTCTGTGCTTCGCTGTTGAGGAAAATAGTTGAAGGCTTAGTTTTTGTGTGTTTGAATGTGCTGTGAATAGGGACTGGGTTTTGGTGTCGTTCGGATAAACTGTGCCTGGCACAAACACACTCTAACCACAGGGGCTTGGATTGTGGTTAATACAGCTCTGGCCACAGTCAGACTGAGTGACTGTTCAACACTAACCACTTCCTGTTTCTCTGAGCTGATCAAATGTCTGATCTGTTACAGCCTGTTGGAGGAAGTCACTGAGACAAGAAACATGTTACAAAGCATCTCATTCTGTCTTGTAACCAAGTCGTAAATAAAACCATTACCAGTAATTGGTGGTAGAAATATACTTAAAGGGATAGTTCACCCAAAAATGAAATGATTACTCACCCCCATGTCGTTCCAAAACTGTAAGACCTCGGGTCATTTGCATAACACAAATTAAGATATTATGATGTTTATCTTAATTTGTGTTCCAAAGATGAACGAAAATGTCGGTAAACTAATAATGTAAAAGCCAACAGTTTATTTTTCCATAATATCCTGCTTTCTCAGATACACTTATAAATAGGTGTTATACTTGTATATGTAATGTAATGTTAGAGTATAATAATTTTAGAGTCGGCATCGGCATGTTGGCATCAGCTTGATTTCGGTGCTTATGTGTGTTGAGTTCTTGATTGACCAACTGTAGTGACCGTGACTAGTATTATTACATACAGCCGTCCAGGAGGAGCGCCAGCGAGCCAAGGACCGTAACGAGAACGAGGTGGAGTCGACCAGCAGTGCGAATGAAGACATGCCTGTGGAGAAGATCCTGGACGCGGAGCTTGCTGTGGAGCCCAAGACGGAGACTTACATTGAGACCAATGTACCGATGCCCTCCAATTCAGTAAGTGACATCTCTTCCTCTTTGCGCTCTGAAAAGACTGGGAAACCAATCACAGGTTTACTGTACGAGCCTAAACAAATCCTGTGTACTTGAACAGACCCTTGAGATACAATGAAGAACTGCTGTTTGCGTTTTGAAGCTTTGAAGTAGTGGTCGCCCCTCTCTCTGTCCCCAAACAGTTGTGTTTTCTCTTTGGTTCTGTCAATAAAGAGTAGTAAAACATTTAATAAGCAATCAATGAGAGGAGGATACGAAGAACATGGAATGCCGCAGTTCTATGTTGATCTACAGGGTCAGTTTTAGTTTGGGTCGAGTTACAAAAACAACTTAAGACATTCAAGAACCCCCTGAGCTAAAATGTCTTCAGCCATATGCTGTGGTGCCCTGCTTGACGGCACTTCTGTCACTACTTGTTTTGGTGTAATGTAAGTGATTTAGCTTGTTGATGGCGGTGTTTGGACGTACATGATGTCATAGTACACGTCTCCTGGGAAAGACTCTGTTTTCTCAGATTACAGCATTGTTTGAAAAAGACTCATTCATCTACCCGTTCTGCTCATTCTCTTTGTTCTGATGCTGTTTTTATATTTTTCAGCCCCCTTTTGAATTGCAAAGCAAGTCATTTTGCTTATTAGCTTTATTTTTGACTTATGTTTAAGACTTGAATTCTTATATTAAGCCTGTTTCTTATATGTTCAGGCCACTGTTTTGAAAGGGACATGTAGGTGTGGAAAGGATTGGAAAGAGTGGATTTGAATTTTGAAGACAGTGCCATGTTGCAAATCAGAGGCTGCATTGAAAACAGAATGCATCTTAGCAGCACGACAAAGGCTGTCCAAGTTCCAAGGCCCTTTCAAATGCATCCTTGAAATGTGTCCTTCATTTCCCAGGCCATGAAGGATACTGCAGATGGATCCTTCGCACCCCAGACTATCCCGAGAATCATTGTGTGCTAGTAGCTAGTGTCTCTTTTTTTTGTTTGTGTGAGAGAGAGAGACTTTTAAATATAAAAGTATTGTTTTTTAACTTGGAACATCAGTTGTTACAAAAAACACTTTAAAGTTGTTTAAATGTTAATTTACCACAAAAATATGCACAAAAATAGACCAATTAGAACTCAGTTTTTTTTAGACTGTTAAAAAAAAGTCCAGTATAAGCATTACCGCCGCTTGTAAGTGGCAGCTTTTGAATTGGGACAAAGCTATTTGTTTGGCAGCTTCTGTCATGTCATGTTAGAGGGATGCTCCACACATTCTTTTTTGTATTCTGAAAAAATAGGTTGTATATTAGACGCCCCAGCCTGTGGGAAGAACCCTACAATCAGTAGGTTCTTTTTTGTACACTTTTATTGATTAATGATTACAAATAACTTTTCGCTACACTTATCTTTTGTAATTCAGAAAGATGAATTTGACCGATAGCCTTCTTTGATTTGTTAAGCTGCTTGATATCGCAAAGGGTATTTCTTAAAGGAATAGTTCACCCAAAAATGAAAATTCTGTCATAATTTACTCAAGTACTCAAGTACCCTCAAGTAGTTCCAAACCTGTATCAAATAAACACAAAGGAAGATATTTTGAAGACAGTTTGTAACCAGGCTGGTTTGGGTCACCATTGACCTCCATAGTATATTTTTTCGCCTAGTCAATGGTGACTAGGGCTGCACGATTAATCATATCGCAATCGCGATGTCAGCCTATGCGATTACATTACAGCAAATGTTGCGATTA
>JAUMHQ010000085.1:6822623-6834998 GCA_032361165.1 Enteromius paludinosus
AATCAGTATAATCAAACACAGCTGGACTCAAATGAAGGTGCAGAACCATCTCAAGGATGATCAGAAGAAATGGACAGTACCTGAGTTAAATATATGAGTGTCACAGCAAAGGGTCTGAATACTTAGGACCATGTGATATTTCAGTTCTTCTATTTTAATAAATCTGCAAAAATGTCAACAATTCTGTGTTTTTCTGTCAATATAGGGTGCTGTGTGTACATTAACTAGGAAAAAAATGAACTGAAATTATTTTAGCAAATGGCTTCAATATACCCCCCCCCCCCCTTAAACTGTGGGTCGAGAGGCCATGTATTCCTGGAATAAATTTGAAACTGTAAACCTTGATTTTACCCCCAATTGAAGCACAAAGAAAACGAAAAGACGAACTTTAACAACAGGGGCTGTTTGATTAGTTTGACTGAAGCCAGGTGCGCTGCCCAAAAACAATCATCCAGAAACTTTTAGAGAATCAAAGAGTAATAATTGAAAACATCTTTGTCATTTTTGGGGACGAAAAGGATAATTTGCAATCATTTAATTGAAATGAGAGCTCAACCGACATGTGATTTCTATTCATTAAACCACACTTTGCAACAGGCCAGGTTGCCATTTGAACAATCTCGCCATCGTCTGCGTAATCAAAGGAATACTATAATCTGTGCCATTTGGCAAATAACAATCAAAGCACATCAGGCTGGTGAACACGATTTAGCGAAATAAAGTCACAGCAAAATAAATAAAAAAGTATATGGATGACACATGCCAATTATATTCTTTTATATGGTGGGAGTGTATCGGTCCATGTTTGTGCGTCCCTTTGCAGACCGTTAATTGATGGGCTTTTAGTGTGTTTGTTGGTGAGAGAGAGATGTGGCAGAGTGGCAGGTTGCCAAGCATGTCGATGTGGGCAGATAAAAACAATGGGAGGAAGATGGGAGCGAGACCTCCCAGAGGCCAGGAGGGAGTAAGCTATAAAGAGATAAATGAATACTAATGGAAAGATGATTGGCATCGAAGATAGGACACAAATGGAAGGGCACGAGGACAGGTCAGGAATGACGACTGATCATATAAAAAATGCTACAGCACTGCCCTTGTAAAGGTCAGTGTAAAAACACTACACATTTTGACTCTGATTTGACTGCAGTTGCTTGAATAACAAGGTGTTTTTAAGATACGAATAAGAAACCCTGTAGGACTTGGTTTTTGGCTCACCCACCTGGAAAGATGCCGAGCTAACCTGACAATAGTGTTATTGGGATTCAAATCATCCTTGTATCTCCAGAACCTTTTACAAATAAAGTAATTATTATAATTTTTTTTTAAATTCAGTATTAACTGGAATTCTTTACACTGTTTATTGAGATAGTACCACTGAAATATAGAATATAATTTTGATTAATATAATTTGTATATATATATATATTTTTTTTTTATTTATTTTCAAATTCTTTTAGAATTTTCATTTTAATTGTAGTTCATTTTAGTAATATTGTTGTGTATTTTTGTCATTTTATAAATTATTTACTATGTGTCTGTGTACTTATACAGTGGTACGCAAAGTATTCAGAACCCCTTAAATTTTTCACTCTTTGTTATATTGCAGCCATTTGCTAAAATCATTTAAGTTCATTTTTCCCCTCAATAATGTACACACAGCACACCATATTGACAGAAAAACACAGAATTGTCCAGAATCCTTATATGGAAGACATTTGGGACGACCAGAACCCTTCCTAGAGCCCTTTCTAGAGCTGACCTTCGGGCCAAACTGAGCTATTGGGGGAGAGGAGCCTTGGTGAGAGAGGTAAAGAAGAACCAAGATCACTGTGGCTGACCTCCAGAGAGGTAGTCAGGAGATGGGAGAAAGTTGTAGAAAGTCAACCATCACTGCAGCCCTTCACCAGTCGGGGCTTTATGGCAGAGTGGCTCGACAGAAGCCTCTCCTCAGTGTAAGACACATGAAAACCTGCATGAAGTTTGCTAAAAAAAAACACCTGAAGGACTCCAAGATGGTGAAAAATAAGATTCACTGCTCATCACCTGTCCAATACAGTCGCAGCAGTGAAGCATGGTGGTGGCAGCATCCTCAGACTGGGCCGAAGGTTTACCTTTCAACAAGACAATGACCCTAAGCACATAGCTAAAATAACAACTTCTTCACAACTTCACAACAACTCTGTGACTGTTCTTGAATGGCCCAGCCAGAGCCATGACTAGAACCCAATTGAGCATGGCTGTCCACCAACGTTTACCATCCAACCTGACAGAACTGGAGAGGATCTGCAAGGAGGAATGGCAAAGGATCTCCAAATCCAGGTGTGAAAAGCATCTTTCTCAAAAAGACTCATGGCTGTATTAGATCAAAAGGGTGCTTCTACTAAACACTGAGCAAAGGGTCTGAATGCTTATGACCATGTGATATTTCAGTTTTTCTTTTTTAATAAATCTGCAAAAATGTCAACAATTCTGTGTTTTTCTCTCAATATGGGGTGCTATTAATGAGGAAAAAATGAACTTAGATGATTTTAGCAAATGGCTGCAATATAACAAAGAGTGAAAAATGTAAGGGGGTCTGAATACTTCCTTACCCACTGTATATATATGAAGCCTCACTTTTTTTACTTCCTAACTGTCAGATGTTAAACATTTAAGTAAGAAAAGAATATAAAATTATTATTTTTAATACTTAAATGTTTCACATATGACAGTTAAAAAGTCAAATAATCTTAAATTTCATCACTTATCCGTGATTTTGTTTTTACAAATGATTTTCATTGAGATTCTTGTATTTGGAAAATGTATAGGCATTAAGAAATGGACTAAATATTACTTGGATACCAAAAAATGCTGTCTCGGTTGGAAGTTTATGATTTAGAAAAAAGTGACAGAAAAGTGCTTTTATATAAAAATGAATGTAAAATATTAAAAAAGGGGGAAATGAAGTCTCCTTGGCTAATATAGTGGTAACTAAAAGTGACAGTTGTCCTTGCTTAGCTACAGGACAGCACGGATGTATGGAAAGGCAGTAGTTTAAACAAAAGTTTACAGTGTGTACAGCATCGGATTTATGAGTGAGTCTATACAAAGTTGACAAAGCATGAATAAGACAAATAGATGCTCAGTAAACCACCATTCTACAAATAAACTGCTTCGCTTTTAATTTCCTTCATAGCCCATTGTATTAGCGAGTCATGCTTATTTTCCTAGAACAAGCTGAAGAGCATGTTGAGAGGGTCTTCTCTCGTTCTCTCTCTCAGCTCTCAGGTTTTCTATAAATAACTCCTTTAGTTCTGCTGTCTCACAGATGAAAGCATCTCAGCTTTTCCCAAGCTCAACTCTGGGGAAATAAGGGGAGTGGGGTAGTTGCCAGGCAGACTAGTTAAAGGAGCCCTGTCACTCAGATGCTTGCTTAATTCCCTCTTACTGTGTGGAATGTTTTATCATGATTTCGTCTGTCTCTCTCAGGGTGGAATGAGCTCCTCATTGCGTCATTTTCACACCGTTCAATAGCAGTGAAAGATGGGATACTGTTGGCCACAGGATTGCACGTGCACCGGAACAGCGCCCACAGCGCTGGAGTAGGAGCCATATTTGACAGGTTGGAATGATGATATTTTAATGTTGATCCAAAGAAAAAAAGGTTTCAAAAAAAAGTATGATTTTGTCATTTGTATGCATATTTTAATTACATTCCATTTTAATTATATTTAAATTGTATTTATTATACTTTTTTGTAATATATGAGGCTTTGGCTATACGGAATGTATTCAAATTTGATGACACCAAGACTAGAAATTTTCATGACAAGGGCAGAAGAGGAACCTTGACATTTCTGCTAGTGGAATTCTGAGACAGAAGGTCAGGGAGGAACGTGCTTTCTATCGATTTACATCGATATTCATTAAATATGCAGCTGCGCTGGCAACAGAGGTCATGCAGAAATGGTTGAGTGCTCAGACAGAAAATGTTAAAGGAAATCCATTTGTGTGTCATTTATGATGAAATCAAAAAATATGGAGGGACACACCCAGTGTCGCCAAGGGCTTTGCTCTGTATCGTCCCACAAAACCTGAACACTGCTGTGCAACAAAGCTATCAGCTACATTTTTTTTTCTAGATCTCAACCTAAATCTGGCTTGAAGAGGGCCGTACAGATACATATTTAGTTGTGAAATGCACACCAACACAGCAGCAGCACCACTTGTTGACAATGAAATGAAATTGTTCAGCGCCCTCATTAATAAAGAACGTTTGAATAGAAATAAATGATATAAGAATAGCAATGATGAAAATTAAACATGAAATAATTCAAACTTAATTTTTAGGCAAGTTTATATTGTGTGCAATTAAAAAATATATATATATACCTTTATCTGAAGGATATTGTTACCGAAAAACAAGACTGAAATACTGATTAAGAAAGGCATGACTGTAACCAAAAATACTGTATTAACAGTAATTGGACATGAACATCCCCTGCAGCCGTGTCACCTGACTCTGTTAGGTCTTCAGCGCCGTGGTTCAAGACTCCGCTCTCAGCACCCGGAGGCTGCTGTAGCGATTAGAATACACCCGACTCCTCTGGAAGAAAGGATCTCCGTGTTAATGCTGTTCGCATTAAGATGCGCAGCCCTGATAATGTTTCTTTATCAGGTCCCCTGCAAGTGACAGCCGAGGCACAAATGAAGTGGATGGTCGTCTTAAACACTGGGCTGAAGTTCCCCACCCCTCCACTTATTGTTCCAGGAGACTAATTCTATTAGAGTGTGTTAAGAGAGGGAACGAGGATGCCTCGCACCAGTGTGTGTGCCGTCACCCGGTCACACAGAGGCCAAGACTCTCAGAGGAGATGTCACCCTCTGGATCAGAGGAAGTGATGCCAATCTAGATGTTCTACTGGTATTTGACAGTCACTGCCCATCAAAGCCGTAATATCTGCCCACCTGTCTCTGTACGTGTTGCAGTGTTTTTCAATAATTAATCTATTGGGGCATGTGTAAGTGTAGTAAGTGTCGTTTTTTCATTTGCTTTTTATTTTCACATGAACACTCTCAAGGTTTTTACATTGACATGTTTGAAAATAGGTAAAGCTCTATTTAAAATGAATGAATAGGGTGGATTTAGAGTGTGAAAAGGGACCGCATGTTCTCATATACTGATCATGACATCCTAAAACAGGTTTATACTTGCTGTTACTCAACCTGTTTTCAATCTCAATCTGTTTTCTCCTATATTAAGGGTGCTGACTGAGTTGGTGTCAAAGATGAGAGACATGCAGATGGATAAAACAGAGCTAGGGTGCCTTCGAGCCATCGTCCTCTTCAATCCAGGTACTACTCTATATTCCCCCTTGTGATGCTACCAGTCAAAAATGTGTGTGTGTGTTTGTATGTATGTAGAGGTATAGCTTTAGCTCTTGAAATTAATATTATAGGCAAATTTAAATTGCCTGTGATGTTCTCCTGATCCCATGTCCAATAATTTCCTGTCAGTCTGATTTTCTAAACACTGGCTTTGTACCCCAGAGAGTATATTTATTAATGGGGAAAAGCAGACCTCTCTTCTGTTCTCATCACTTTATATAGAGGGGGATAAAAGACAGCCCTCATTCGTCCAATTACAGGCTCTCAGAAGCCTCTTCCAGAGTACCAGATTGAGTTGAGAAAGAGTTAGGAATGCATTTTTGTATTTTGAAGATACTGGTTGGTGTTTTAGCAGCTGCATTGTTCTTCTGGGAGGCTGTTCTGGAGCACAATAGTACAGTTTCTACTCCAAAACTTAACTTTGTTATGCATCTTCTATTTCAGACTCCAAAGGCCTGTCAAACCCAGGTGAGGTGGAGGCACTGAGAGAAAAGGTCTATGCCTCTCTGGAAGCCTACTGCAAACAGAAGTACCCTGAACAACCTGGAAGGTACACGAACCACTTACCTGCAGGACCTGAATGATATGTATATAAAGATATGATCAAAAAGATATTTCTGAAGAACAGCTTCGTATGTGGGTCTTGTCTGACTTCAAAGGTTGTCAGGTTGTCAGAGTCATGTCAAGCACAGATAAAAGAGCTATCAGTTTAATTGTGCATCCGTCATGTTTTGATCATGTGTGTGTGTTTTTGCATGCAGGTTTGCTAAGCTGTTGCTGCGGCTCCCTGCCCTGCGTTCCATTGGACTGAAGTGTTTGGAGCATCTGTTCTTCTTCAAGCTCATAGGAGACACGCCCATTGACACCTTCCTTATGGAGATGCTAGAAGCGCCCCACCAAATGACATAATGACATAAAGCCCTCCTGTCGCCGGGGGGGGACACAAGGGTCTGCCACCCCAATGGCCCCCTTAGAAACTGAACACGTGACACCATTTGCCAGAGCAAAGGAACTTTCAGAACCAATACAGTCATGGCGTCCATGGGTCTGTTTTATACTTTGTATAAAGATATAAATATATACACATAAGAAAAAAGATGACAATGGACTTCAAGCCCAGAGACAACAGTGGACACGGGTGTATCAAACTATCCTTCACATATGAAAAAAAAATATATATGATAGATTTAGTGGAGGTGCAGTAATTGCAGGAATGTCTTACGCAGGGTCGTGTACGTTGGGATATAATGGGTTAATGGGAGGGTTCCAGGGCTGTAATCAGCCTCATTCAGGATTGGATAGGGCCATCCTGGGCTGGTGTGTCTGGACACATGAAGACTTATGGGAGATGATGATGATGGCAATGCGGCTAATAATCCGGGTGTCTAACACAAACAATGTGTTTTCAGCCCCTTATGGGAGTCTTTGCGATTACAATCCTGCTCAAATTGCCGGTTTTTCCCTCAGCGGGCTGTTCCTGATTGAATGTTCTTATAATTACTGTCATTTAAGAAGCGAGTTTGCTCTGAACCAAGTGAGGAATCACAATCCACCCCGAATATCATCTGTGGTGTGTGGGAGATGCAATAAGGACGTAACTTCAGGATCAGACAGGAACGGCCGCATGAGGTTGCTGGGAGCAGATCCCAGCATCTAATGAGCCAACCTGAGTTTTGGATTATGATCATTCACACTTTTTCATTGTGCACTCGAATTTTTCTTTTAAAAATCCAATCTGCCTGTTCTCACAAGAGCCTGTGACGCTGAACGACGGAAACTAAGGACGCTAATAGCGGACATCCTGCCACCTGTAAGCCGCCCACATGTCCCACTGTGTCTTGTCTGCATACCAATACACCTCAAGTGGTTTTCCAAATGAGCTCGACACTTGTACAGTTTATTACAACCAATTCAGTATTGGTATCCTTTATTTTTTTTGGAGGATTTTTCAAAATGTGTGCCGTTACCTCTCTTTTACTATGGTATAGAGTCTTTTGTGTCCCCCATCCACTCCTGCGTCCGCACGAGCCGCCTCATGCATTCAGGTCTTGCAAATGTGTGTTATCATTAGGATGTTTCTAAGCACTTAACCTCATGCTTCAAGTCCCATTGTTGTGTTTCTGGGGCTGCCTTTTTATTATGAGGTATCATCTGTTTCCTGGGTCTGTAATTTGCCATCTTCAATAATTTCTTTATTTCTGTATGCTGCTGCTGCTGCTGCTAAACTATGCATTTAGCATTTTTTCCCCCAAAGACTGTCCATAGTGAGGTTGATTTTCAAGACTCTGGCAATGAAAGACAACATGTGAACAAGGTTACACCGCCAGGACCAAGATTCGGGTCTCCAGCAGGATATAGAGCGCTATTATGAGTGGAGCAGTACTGGTAGAGAATAATACTGAGGCAATGGGAGAGCTGAGACTTCCACCTAGTGGTGGAGATGCAGCACTGCAACATTACTTGAATTTTGTACAAGTATTTAATTGGATAATAATGGCACTTTTACATGATATGATCGATGTTTGTTTTTGTTTGAGTGCAGTCTCGCAAGGGTCTTCAGCAATAGCTTGACTCGTGGGGGTTTATCCAGAGTGAAGCCCAACCAACTTCAAATCGGCGCTGTTCATTAGGACGCGTCTCCATTTCTGAAAATCAGCTTTTCGTCCTCTAACGCTCATTTCCTTTGCATGGCAAATAAATTTGAATGGCTTCACTAGATTTTGTAATGAATTAATATTTTGGATCGCCGGTGACTGGAAGCCATATTCAGGTTTGAAATCAAAAACTTTCTCCTGTCGGAAATGGAGCAATGCAGAAATGATAACCTAGATAGAATTAATACATACGCAAATGCTTTATAACATAAAGCTATATTTTGTCTATATGTAAATGTGTGTATATTTCTAAATATGAAAGTATATAAATCCATTCTTTAAATGTTTCCGAACCATGTTATTAAGGGAGCCAAGCGTTTTTCTTAAATTGACTAAAACCAGGCCTAATTGCACTGTTGTATTCTCAGATACTAGAAATGTTTTTAACTGCTGAAGCTTTTGTGTTCAGCCTTGAATTACACACACACACAAAAAGTAAAATTGTGGACTAATACCAGCAGTTTAGAACCCTAAGAAAAGGTCGTACACCAGCTCCTTGACTTATGAATCGTTTTATGTTCACGAAACCTCAAACAAATGTCTAGTTAGTGAAAAAAATCTAAAGAAACCAGTTGTTTAGCCACCCCATTTAAATCTAGAGATGATAAACTTTGACCCTGACACAGTCACCGCTTCAGTCTGCACAGAGACAGGACCTTTTAAAAACGTTGATAAAACTATAAGAAAAAAAAATCTATTTTTGTACAAATGTAATTTTATCCCTTGCTTCTATATCCTCCCTTCCTTCCTTTTTCTGTGAGCTGTTGTATACGTTGTGTAAGTGTTGAATTGAAGTGGAAAAAATTCAAATCGGAGCATTTGAAAATGGATTGTGTGATGGGTTGACGTCAGTTCCGACACCTTCACCCTTTTCACCTCCACTTTGCCTTTTGGTTTCCTTCTTTCGCCATCTCCGAGAGAAGGACTGTCCTCTCATCGTATTTTGTCATATTTTTACGGAAATGATAAAGTCATCTGTTCTGCTTTGTGGGGTGTTCTTTGATGTTTTGTCTTTCAATCAAATTAAACGTCTAATTCAAATTATGACACGTGTCATGTCTTCACTAATCTTACCCAACCTACGCATTTTATATAAATTCCTATTTAAGAAGGAGTGTATTGCCTCGTGAGATAAAAATGATGCATGCAAGTTTTATTTGTCACTGGTTTAGCAGAATTTGTGTTGTAACTAATTACAACAAGATTATCTTCAATATGTTGTTATTTTGTTGTGAACATGCCTCCCTTCCTCACCCACTGTTCTGTTCCCCATCCTGACCTCTGCTGGTCACAGAGCAAGTGCTCAGGGTTTATCGTTTTCCTTTTTTGTAATCTTATAGTAATAAAATATCAGTTTCTAAGCATTTCAGTAACAATATGCAATAATGAACATTTCAAACAGCAGTATGTTAGTAATACATTGTATGAGTTTCTGCACATCTATTCAGAGTTCTATGCAATTATCCTATTCATATCATTTTCAATATCTTCACAATCATGAATTCCAGCTTCACTACGCTGGAGTCTTCTGCATTGCCTTAATGTGTCTCTTTTTTTTTTTTTTTTACATTGAGTTCACTTTTTGTAGTTTAAAGTTTTGGTTCCTTTTCACTTGTATTGTACGAGGATCAAAGACCAAGAGGATTTTTTAAGTGTTTTTATATTAGAACGTAGAATTTTTTTATTTTATAAGCAAAACATAATGACTCTGTGTACATAAAATCAAAGGAACAGCAAATGTACTTGCAGACAGCATGAGAGAAAAAATGGGAAACGGAATGCTGTTTATATTTTGTACTGCCTGCAGGGATCAATTGCAAACTGGGCGACACGGTTCGGCATGAATTAATATTATTTTGAAAACTGATTTTCATAAAGGTTTCTTTACTGTTTATAGAAACACTTGAGGACAAGGAAAAAGTTTGCAGGTGGAAACAAAAGATCAAGTGCAAAAACAAAACTGTGTCTGAGAGGAATTTTAATGGTTAATTATAGGGTTTTTTTTTGGCCTAAATGGTATTTATGATTATAAATGAAATTACATTCTTTTAACATAAAAAAAATGCATGGCATACGTTAAAGGTGTGCTGTAAGACTAGTTTTGGTTACTTTTTTTTTTTTTTTTATTACAATTTTGCTGCCTCAGTTTTTCTGATTGTTCCCAGGCTATCTCAGTGAGTGCAACAGTTGCTCCATCTTTGCTCTTTCCACTTCCTCACTCATCGGCAATTCCTGACCCTTTTTCTCCTGTGGAGTCAAAGAGAGAAACGAAGAGGACGAGATGAGTCAGCTGCTGGTAGTGACAATCACAAACACTTCTCAGTGTGAAGCTCCCATTAAAATGTTTCCATCTCGACCGGGGGAGGTAATGAGAGATCACTACGGCTATGCCATTATAAGGGCCAGATTAACTTCTTCTCACTTTAATGCTCTTGGTCTACTTAAATCCCACCCGTCAATCATTAGGCAACATTTTAAGGAATTATAAGTCTAGCAATGACTCTGAGAACATCTGCTAAATGTGCTTGGCAGAATGCTACAGTGCAGACATTCACAGAGATGCAGTGGAGGGATCCTCAGTGAGCTCTAATAACACAGCTAATATAATCAATCAAATTCTAACTAGGGAGGGCCATTGAGCAAAATAAATGAGCTATTCTGAGGATTACTCACATCATTTGACTTTAAACTGTCACAAAGATGTAGATACAGCAATTCAGCACATGTGGCACAGCACTGATCGATTAGGAATTACCTTCGGCTTCTTGCGGAGGTTGGGAGAGAGCTTGAGGCAGGTGACATGGCCATGGCTGTCACCCACGATGATGATGGGATGGACAGGGTTGAATTCAATGTTGAAGAGCTTGGTCTTCTTGGACACAACTTTTTGCTGGCAGAGAGCCTCATATTTGTTAATGCTGAGGTCAAACACACGTACCTGAGAGAAATAGAGGAGGAGGAGCAGGCAGCTTTAGTCTGTGTGTTAATGTTGCATGACTTTATGGTTTGATATTTTCAGTATAATTAGCACCTCTATAACATTTTCTCTTGCAATCATCCAACATAAGATAATGGATTTTAAAATTAATAGTAATCCCATCATCCACATTGTCATTCATGTATCATGCTAAGAAAAGGATAGTCTCTGCTCTGGAAGAATCAGAGACAGGAGATGGGGACATCATTAGACATCATTATAGTGGTTTGGAAGATGAATGTATGGATGATTATTTCTGTTTTTGCTGCAATCAAAATAGAGTTGGTCTTAGAATGCAGAATTGTAGATTTTACTAATGTAGAGGAGTTGCTTGCACTGTTTGCACTACCTTTCCATCAGTGGTGACAGCAGCAAAGACAGTGGAGGAATATGGAGCCCAGGCCACATCTGTCACTGGAGCTCCAATTTCCAATTCAAAGGTGAACATGGGAGACCTGTGAGATTAAAGGAGAGTGCTTGATACTCTTGAGGTGACAGATGAATTCATCCACAGGCGTTTGTATATCACTGCCTGCCACTCTCTGAGCTTTTACCATGAGATTAAAGCGATCAGTTTTCAACTTTACAGCAAGATTAATATACGCTGTCTGCTATATAAAAGTGTGGTGTCTGTGAGATTTTTGGGGGGAAAAAATAAAGAAGTTTCTTATATTTACCAAAGGATGCATTTATTTGATGAAAAATACAGGAAAAGCTCTAACATTGTGAAATGTGAAAATGATCTATTTTCATATATTTTATAATGTAGTTTCTGATGGCAAAGCAGGTGTCACTCTTGCAGAATTAAAGCGTAAATAAGAACTGATGCCATGGGCAAAATGTAAATAAAAACTAAAATGTAAAATAAAAAAAGACAGGAGAGGTGCCAGTAATAGTCACTACACTAAACCTCAATCTGTTGGTGCAAAATTTCATATTGGGTTAAAAAGCGAAACTATATAAATCAACAACTGTATATGAGAACGACAGTTCCTATGTCAACAGTTTATGATTTAATGATCAGAACGTCCTTAAATAATGTAGAGTTGCCTTATAAAGAAATGTATCAATTCATCAGAAAAGAGTGAGAAGATGTTTGGCCTGTCGGTGACATTTTGTAAATGACCCCATGTACCATATGCACAATAGAAATATGATTCAACACATATTTGCATCAGTTGTAAAGGCACAAATAGATTAAACATTTGACTGATTAAACATTTAGGTAAGATGATTGTGAATGTTACAAAATAAATGTCAAATTATTATTAGTATTTAAATTGTGACAGGCTGGAAAAGGGCTGTAGACATAGTGCTGTAGGGAATAATGCTCATACTTCATAGTTTGATCCCAAATTTTGACCATCCAATCCCAGCC
>JAUMHQ010000085.1:6848649-6864220 GCA_032361165.1 Enteromius paludinosus
TATTTCTTTTGGTATCTCTTGTCCAGTGTGCCAATCATTTTCTCAAATCCCTCTTTGCTAAAAGTGCGTTCACACCTTGAGGTGACTCGGGCGAATATATCTCTCTATTCGGGTGTAGTTGAACGCTTGAACATGTTGAGTTTATATCGGTTTCACACTGTACGTGTCAGCAGGGCGTAAGCATCCCGTATTTTTTCTGCGCCCATGTTAATGGATGAGAGCACACAGAAGCAGCGCAGAAGCACGTAGCAGGTGCAGAGAAATGACATAAATCAAAGCACATGGCACACAGTGTTTGGAGAAGAACGCTGGAAAATTAGACAGAAAGATGCTTGTCTATAGCCTCCTGCAGTACAAGCTGCCAGTATGAAGGCACAATCGGCGCACGCTGCTTCTGCTCTGTGTACGCGCTGCTTATGCGTGCAGTTACACCGGTGTGTTTAACTCGCCACTTAATTCGCGCGTATCATGCTGCAGGATGTCTAATTGCGTCTTTGCATTGACTTAACATATAAATCACTCGCGCTTAACGCTTCATTCGCGTCTGGTGTGAACCCAATCATTAATGTCTTGTTACGTCCACGAATGCATTTGTTCACGCAACATTTGCTGTAATGTAATCGCATAGGCTGACATCGCGATTGCGATTGCGATATGATTAATCATGCAGCACTAGCAGATAGCCTCACGGAACTGTTTTTCCATAAGCTTTCTTGGTGGAAAAAAAGTGGCATTTTATGTGTACAACAAATTATATCCTTCTTTATCATACATATGTGTTTATTCTGTTTCGCTGTTTCTGACATTATCAGTCAGAAGTGTGCACAGTTCACCAATAGCTATTGTGTTGCTGTAGATGTAGACAGGATCTCTGTTACACGTTGTTCAGGTTGCATTGGATATGCAAATTGTTTGATCATACATAAGTTTATCTTTTTGGCATAGAAAGATTTTCAAGGCTTTACACAATATAGAGTAATCCTTTCGATGAACATAAGTAATTGCACTAACTTTTAACTTGCCATGCAGCGACCGTTTTGGTTGGTTGTCTAATAATGACTGATGGCCTCTATACAGAGAATTTTGATTGGTTGCTGCTAAAGGGGAGGAATGTTAGGAGGCTGATCATACAGTAATTATGGTGAGGGATTGATCGGGAACTGTCAGTTTGGCGGATGGGTTGTTGAACATAAGACCCTAAAAATATATAATACATTATTTATGAGTTGGCGATGATTCAGCACAATGCACTGCTTCCAGCTTGAATGATTTGCTTTCAAAGAATGAGAAATTATGTCAGATTGACTCCTCCTTCAGATCGAACTGTCTATGTCTCTATGTTGTCAAATACTTTTGCTCAGACAGAGAGTTCAGAGTGGTTTGATTTAACTGGTATGTTTAGGCTGGGAGATTTTGTATTGCATGATTTCTCTGCATGCTTCACATTTCTTAAATCTTGCCTAACAAGCAAGGCCCTCATTCCTGACTCACAATGACTGAGCTTTAAAGCACATTTAGAAAGCCTAACTGTTCTTCACAGACTTATAAATGCTCTGAGGCCGTGGAATTGAGGACCAGGGCTAATAACGAGAGGAAAGGTGGCTATTCCCCGCTCTTTTCAACAGTTTCTCCCTCATTATGAAACAAATAACTTGCCACAGACTGCCATGCTGGCCCGGATCTCTAACTTTTATATTAGCTTATATATTCTATTAAGCACAATAAATTATGGATCCCCGCAATTCCTGGCTTTTGCGGAACTGACTGTTAGCGCTTTGCCCTCTCTCTTCACTGCCGGCTCAGCCATTAATGGATACGGAAAGCCTTGCACCAGGTCCTGTTAATGGTCCAGCACTCCTAATTTAAGACTAAAAATACTCAGAGATATGGAGTGAAGGAAATTGGTGGGGGAAGGCAGGGCGGAGAACAGTGGACAGCAGGACTCTGGTTCAGGGCAGTTGTTGCAAAGAACTAACAGCTGAGCCCAATTGAAGATTTGAGTCCACTGGGAGGGAAGGAAGTGCACTGATTGGGATGATTGCCAAGAATTCATGTGTCTACATTCGGCATGAAATACAGGATGTTAAAAGGTTTATTCTGTTTAATACAGGGGAAGTTACTTTTTTCTTGTTCTTTTTTTAATCTGTGCCCTAAACTGGAGAACGCAATCCTTATAGACAGTCGTGATTAAAAATGATCTGTCAGCGTATGACCTTTAAGGATTTTCAGAGCATCTTTTGAAGGACAATAAGGATGCCCTTTACAATAAGGATGACTTTAGTTCTTGAACATTTTTGTGTTTTTATGTCTTGTTACAAAATGTTGTTGCTAGATGTGCTCAGTGTTAACCACAGTGTTTTTGTGGGATTTGTGATGGCAGGTGATGTCATTTGCATATGCATGATGTCATTGCATCATGTTTGCATTCAGATGAGTTTTGACACTTCACATCTGTGCTACTCTGAGCTGTCACATACAGCTGAATGCCGATAAAGCTATTCACATTTTCTTTTGTCATTAAAAAAACAAGTATAAATAATAAACATGACCCATTAATGCTCTGTTAACCGGAATCACTCTCCCTGTGCTCCTTAAATTCTGATTTATATTTGCGACATCGTCTAATAAAATCAAAATGCATCTGGTGGCTTTATTACTGTTTTGTCTTAGTCAGCGCACTGCCTGTGTCTGACTAGCATAGTAGCATATTAACACAAGAATTATATTGTTTTGTACTCATTTTTTACTGACAACTCTGCTGCGTTACAGCCAACATTCAATTCATTGTCCTTTTCACACCTTGTAACATGTTCTTATTTCAAATCTATATATGCAATGTCTTTTGCTGACATACAATCAGAATGTTGTCTCATGTACTGGACATGGTTTCACACACACAGCATATTAGCAAATTAATACAGTGATACAGTTACCCAGTGCTGGAAAAGCTTATTGTTTTTTGCGGCACTAAGATGGAAGCCCGATCAGTAAGCATTATTCAGAATCCATTACTGCTTCCATTTCCTCTCTATTAAGGCCTATTGTCTCTGGCTTATATGGCATTTGCATGCAATGTTAGACTAACATGGCTTATACTGCAGTGGTTTGATAAATAGTTCTACTTGGCATTTTCGACCTGTGTTTGCTGGTGAAGTGCTTAGGTGAGCAGTCTTTGGTCATATCCTATTCTGTATTTACTATTAACATGATGTAAGTGTGGTGCAGTTAAAGTTTCTTAGTTACAAAGGCTGTCAAAAAGGACTCTTGGGATGGGGGAAATCGGTTGGCAGTTTAGGATTAAACAGAAAACCCCTCCCCCTGCCAGTTTTAATCTCATCAGTGCCTTGTATTGATGTAGGTCTCTGAGGGAAAGAGCCAGACTGCCCCTATGGGTGTGGTATAAAGCAACGGATGTATAGGACATTGCTGCTCGTTACTGACTTGAGACCGTAATAGCGTTTAAGATTTGGATTTACGTCAGAGATCAGTTTAGAATAAAGTCTTTAGTCATGCTCGGCTGCCACATGGAGAAGCTATTATTTAAAAACCTATACAATTGCTTCTCACTTCCCCCCCCCAACAGATTCAGACACTTAGTTCTGCACATTGTTAGTGATTATGTTGTGTTCTGCTTCCCATGCTGATCTTTAGTTCCGTATCCTTGCTGCAGGTTTAGCGCTGCGTATTAATTGCTTTGAACCTTGAGATTAATGACTGTAAACACTCTTGACTTTAGACAAGATAAGCTGTCATATGAACTGTTGCATGTGGCTCACATATACAAAAGACATGCTTGTGTAACATTGAATTCCATTAAAAACATTTGAACACATTTTAGTTACAGTGTGGCTTTGATAATAGGAGTATATGGGGCTAGGTGACATTAATATGGTTTCGCTAATATGGCCTCTAGGCTGTTTGTTTGAAACTAGTGTTACATTGCTGACTGACCTCTTTTGTGTGAATCTTTGTTGTCAGGAATAAGCTCAAACTTGTTTCAGCTAAGCTGTTATTTTTATGGATGCAAATGCAGCGAGTGTGCATTCTTACCATCGGTCTAAAAAAAGCTTGATTAGCTTGGTATGTAATGCGGTTTGAAAAGCTCTGTTTTACCTATGCACATACTCCTCAGTCTGCAGTCTGTCAGAATTTAAATACGTCCTATTACTGTGCATGTCACACATCAGTTTCTAAATCCAAAATATATTGCATGGTAATGCACCTGTGAAGCAAAAACTACATGTTGCATTTGCTGCTGGAAAATAGCATTCTCGGTCTAAATCAGATAGATGCCGTAAAGGTTTAGAGAAGTTTTTAGAGCAAGCTTGACTCGCTCAACCTCCCTCAGATGGCTGGCCTTCAGAAGAATCTCTTGCACTCTTTGTACCCTGCCGGTGTGCTGTAGTATTCTCCCAGGCATCAATATTGGATGAGAAGCAAATGTAATATGTGTTTAATGACCAGGGTAGGGTAAAAAGTAAGTTGAGTCTGCAAAAAAATAAAAGTTTAGGCCTGAAACAACTCAAAATACTACTTCCAGAGTCAATCAATGGACTATTGATCATGAAGTGACTGGCTCTAGTCCTAGAGTCTTTGGGTGAGTTATTGATATCAGATTCCAAGCAGAACATTCCAGCTGTGTTTAAAACGATCCTTTAATTGTTGGTTGAATAATTAAGTGGTCTGGTGGTTAGCCTCTCCTCTGTTACTTTTGCATTTAATTCCTGGTGTGTTTAAGACTCGCAGTTGATTGTGAAAGCACTTTGCTAGCATGTGTTTAATGCTGACTCAAGCCTTAGAGTGGGTGCAGTTGAGTCATTGCCCTCCTGCTGGGAGGATTTGGAATGTTCTAAGAGCTTATTAAAGTTATCCGTAATATTTCTGTCAAGAGTTTTAAGCTACTAATAGACATTAAGATAATTTTTTTTTAAATGTGTCTGAACAAAACAACTTAATTCAACGCCAGGACTGAGGGCCTGGTCACCTTTCTGTTAGCGCTCTGACACATTCATAAGGCAGGGGCTGTTGTAGGACTGATGCGGCTCTTTGTTTGACCACAGTGACTCATTTCCTCCCACGCTTTACACATATAGATACCTGCATTAGAAACCAGACTATCTGAAAGAGAGAGAGATGGGAAAGGAAAGGAGAGAGAGAGAGGAGCAAAAAATTGTGAGAGTGTCACGGCCATGCACACAGCAATTTAAATTTTAATTGCCTAGATTTATCTTCCCAGCGCAGTGTGACGGACTGATAACTTGAGCTGATAAGTCTCAAACTGTTTGTAAAGCGCTGCCACCAGTCAGATACGTGAGCGCAGAGGAAGAGGAAAGCACATATTGTTACCGTGCTCTGCTTGCAACCCGCAGCAACTGTAAACGACTCCCAAACCTGCTGTCTGTGAAGCTTATAACTGTACATTACTAAACGTAACAAATATAAATATCTTGGGTAGCTTTTCAAGGAAACTTTGCATTGTAGATTTTTCCGTATGCTACTTGAACTTACTCATGTTTCGATGGAAGGGCTTTCTTTTTTCGGCAGTGACATACAGTACAAGGTTCTATTTATTATTTTTTACTAATAGCCTCATTTATTATCTACCTAGGAGAGTGTTTTTCTGTCAAACTGTCGTATTAATGGCAAAAATTATGGGATCTCATTTGCGACCTACATAAACCTCACGGCTCACGCTGCAGATTTTCACTTATTAAAGATTAAAATGGCCAGGTTTTAAAGTGTACCAAATGTCTCCTGGCTTAAATGGCTGTGCCTTTCAACTTCATGGTTGCCGAGCTAATATTTTAGTTATCCGCTCCTTTTTATACTGTCTGCATGTTTCCCATGGACACATTGACTACTCTGGACTGCTATCGGTTTAGCACTGTGATAAGCTGAAATAAATATCAAGTGTGACAAAGCACTAGCCAGTGCATTCACTCTCCTCTCCTTGCTCGTCTAGTGATAGCTGTCACTAGATTTCATTCTTTCTTTCTTTCACTCACTCCTTCACCCTTCGCCTGCCAGTCAATACATCAGTACAGGATACAGAATAGATTTTTCTTTTTAAAGTCTAGGCTGTTCTCCCACACATTATTTTTTATTCACAAAGCTTCACTCAGCAGGCACTGAACCTCGCACGACTCTAATGAGAAAACCACAACGCAACCTCCTGAACACATGCTTCTAAAATGCTAATTGAACTGTACACTTTGGGATGCAACCTGGAATGCCAGCACTGGAATACACAAAATTTCCCATTTCCTTTTCCCGTAGTGTTGCACATCAGCCATTGTCTCCTTCAGATCCCAGCATGTTCCCTCCCTGCATCATTAGTGCAATATTCCCCGGCATGAGTGATGATGATGAATAGTTACAGTGAGATTTAGTGTTTACACCCCCCTTTTCATTTTTCTTTGGCTTGCCACACGAATAGCAATTAATCTGGAAAAATGTACTTAATTAACCAGTACAATAAGAGCTTAACTATCTGTTATTGGACGGTAAATGAAGCATGCTCAGATGCCAAAAACCCAACAATAACTGACTACTGCATCAAATATCTTCCCCCTATGCTCCTGGGAAGCATGGATATGGGTGGGAAATTATATTTAATGATAGAAGCCTTCCCATTCTGCTCCTGATTGCAGCTTTTTGGATGGTTAATATGTTATATAACAGTAGGATGCCTTTGTGTGATTATTCAGATCTCTCCGAGTAATAAATAGATTGAGAGTAGTGTTTTCCGCTTGTCAGACTCTAATTAGATAGTTATGTCAAGTATTTGTTGTCTGTGTCTTTATGTACTTGCATGTAATTTTGCTAACCACATTATTTCTGACCCCAGCTGACTGCACAGACTGTGAGGCAAATGTTTTTACTGCATTATTACAATTACTAATGTTAACGTAGAATATGTTTATAATTCAATCCCACACAAGGCCATAAAATCAATGTTATTGCAGGTTTTTCTCTAATGGAAGGAAATATACTCTTTTAGTGCGTTCACATACGGCACCTCTATGAATTGATTGATGTACAGACAGACGGATGGATTGATGGGCATTCTGCTTGCACCATGTCCACATAATTATCTCTCTATATTAATGCCCCTATAATACAGCCTCTGCTGCCGCTCATGTCTCTTTGAAATGCAGACCAGCAAAAAGTCACTTGGATAGCCTTTGAAACGGTATACAGCTTTGCTGAAAGTCACTCACTGTATTATTCATGTCCTGTTAATGTCAGGACACTTCAGAGGGGTTGTCACCTAGCCATGCCATGAATTTGAGTTGAATCCCATACGGACCTGTTTCAAGTGTGTGTAGCGTTGAGATTTGAGTAAGCAGCGCAAGGTGTCGATTGGTTGTTGGATTAAGAGTTTGCCAGGAGCTTGTGGAATAGTTCCATTTGATGGACTTTTGGTGCTAATATTACCGCAAGTCAGCAAGGTGCCAGTTTCAGACTGTTTGTCTTCAACCCGATCTTTTCTCCTGCATGAAAGCGAAGGAAAGTATGAAAATGCTGCACATTTTGTTCTGAGTAGGAAATAGAGCTATTTTCATTGTCTCAGTGTAAAGATAAATTATATAAAAATGCTAAAAGAAAAAAAACCCTCCCTTTGTGACTTATTTTGTGCTAGGCTCAGATGATGTCATCAGATGGGGACAGCCATAAAAAATCCCAGCCCTTTGTTTGATAAAGGCTTAGTGAGCAGTGTCTTATTACCGTGGTGACATGTGGTAAATCATCAGGTGTTTTGTGAGTCATGCAATATGCAGATAAATATCACACTGCTCTTATTTATATTTCGCCTCAGAGGAAAGACCGCAAACCAGTGGAGGTGAGCTTTCCAACTCAGCCCAGAGTATTTATAGGCTCTCCCGGGGCATTCCCACATACACTGCAATAAAACAGGTCAATTATATGATGAGCGATTCCAGTTCCTTTCACTTGCTAGATGGCAGGGAGAGAAACCTTTTTTTTGTTTTATAATTTAAAGGGAAACAAAACTGTATTTGCTGTCAGCTATATTGTTTGGTCTTAAATGGATGGGGTTTCCTTGCAATAGGAATACCTCAGGGCGTGAATCTTTTATAGTTTATTGTCAATCCTGAAGGTTGAGTAATGGCTGCGACCCAAAGAAAATTGATATAGCGGTATAAGAGATTAGATCATCCTAGACTCTGGATAATGCTGCACCATGCAGTGATTTTATTGGCGGCGGCATGTGTTTGCTTTGTTGGAGGAATCTCCACAAGTTCAGGCTGGAATAATATAGGAAGAGGTCTGTGGATTGTTGGGATTCTTAATGTCCTCTTTGTTCAAATTTCAAAGTGTAGGTGGAAATATGAACAGGATATGCAACATCTCACAGGCATGCGCTTATTTATGTACATATTTAAAGATCAGGGCTTTGAATTACTCTGCAGTAGTGATTGGAGATAATAAACGGAGGCAGTTGCTCATACGCTCTTTGTTCATATTGATCTAAAGTTTCATTAAGTTGCACACCAGCGTGTTATGAGTACAAGATAAAACATGTTTAAATAGTGTTACATTTCTAGTTATGTTCCAAATAAAGGACATGCTCCCTTGCCCCTAAGAGCTTGTGATGATGGATTTGAGAGGATAGAACAGGAGCACACTGTGATTCACCTACTTTGCGAATCACTGGCACAGTCAAGTCTTTTGTCACACCAGATGAATTTTAGTATAATGCAATCTTTATTTATCACCACATGACCAGAACCTAACACAAAATTTAATGATGTCACCAGAATGGTGCTGTGAACATATCAAGATAGGAATGGGCTGAAGTGGGGAGGTGGGATTTTCAGTAAATATATTCTGCCTAAATTTTGGTCTGCTCCTCTCTTTATGGTTTGGCTTCAGAAGACTTTAAATATAACACCCTTTGGTTGGTTATGTCACTTTTGGAGCTTGATAGTGTCATTCTCCATTTGCTTTCATTGTATTAAAAAACTGTCTGAACATTCTGCCAAATGTCCTCCTTTGTTTTCCACAGAAGAAAGAAAGTCACACAGTTTTGGATGAACGGGAGATTAAATGATGACAGATTTTTCATTTTTGGATGAATTAATCCTTCAAGTACCCCACTGTGTAAGAAACCCATTCCCTTCAAATTGGCCAAAACTTGAAAGGCTTGTTTGCTGATTTGTTCAGCATTTTGTCTCATTAGGATCATTCCCAACATTCCCTGAGAGGTGGCCTGAAATGCACAAGTGGTGGCATAAAATGAGCTGCATTTAGGCGATGACAAAAGGCACAAAGTTGAAGCACTCAGCGGATTTTGAAAACCTGTCTGCTGTTACGAGTTAAAGGGTGTGTAGATGGCCTGAAATTTCTTTCTTTATATCATACCTCATAGTACCAGGGGAGCACACTTGGCACGTTTGAGCTGGTGTAATTGTGCCAAAATTCTCCTTTTTTCCCCTGTCATCCTCTTACTCTTCCCTTTCTTTTCCTTTCTGGCCTGTAAGGTTCCTCCAGTAGACCTTACATTCCCTGTAATCATACCTGTTACGGTAACATGTAATCTCCACTGACCAGTAAATATGTAACCTTGCTTGTGGTCATCATTAAATGATTTATCTTAAATTGTATCAGCAGAACTAAAATCCATTCAGCACTGATCACATTTTTTCTCTCTTTTCATCTAAAGCTTGGGTTTGCTTGTTTGGCGCTCAGCTCTGGCTTACTCTGGCTTAGGCAAAGCTTTTTTCCTTCTCTCTTCTTTTTTTTTACCATCTGCTTTGAAATTAATGGGCATGTTGGAAACTAGGCTAAATCTAGAGTGACATCTTTTTCTTTTTTTTTCCTCTCCCCCCATGCCCTTCCTCTTTCTTCTTTAAAGGCACGTCAGTGTGCTGCGGGCTCTGTCCGTCTAGTGACTGTGTGACTGCTCATTGCAGATAAATTCACACGCACCATCTCAAAGCACAATCCCTTGGACTTGGACTTACCCGGCACGCATGTGCCCTCAGAGTCATTGTAAGATCAACACCGATCCGCTTTACCAAGTCTAAAATATTCCTCTCATCTCACTTTGACTTCATGTGTTTTGATACCATGTTGCATGTTTTCCTTTTTTGGCAGGGTGGGGTGTCTATTTTTGGTATGTCATTGTGATTGAATCCAACATGCGCTGCGGTCCATCGTCTCTGTTGTAGGATCACAACTAAAGGATTTGCACTTCAGTTCAACATGACGTCTCCTAAGGGCTTTGAATCATTAGCATTTCCAACCCTACCATCACATCCTTTCACATTAAAACATTCTCTTTTAGTCTGGCTGCTTGTCCTAATTGAGCTTCAGTGTTAGAAGAGCAAAACACTCTCCTCTCGGGCTCCAGGCTCTCTGTCTGGGTCTGTATGTGTGACTGCAGCTCTGATCCTCCTCACCAGCCCCTGGCTGGATCTGCTGCCTTCTGATGAAAGCACGAGCGCATCCGGTGAGCAGAAGCCAAAGTGAGACTGTGATCCTGACTCTCTCTCTCCCACCTCCTGCCTTTCTCAAGTGAGATCAGTGATAGGGAGCTCCTTTTTGATCCTGCTAGCTCATGCTCCTCTCTTCCATATCCCCCTGACAAAGCCTTCTCTCTCTCCTACACTCGTTTTCTTTCCAGCGTCAAGCACTTTCAGCTGCAGCATGTGGCTTTAGTCCAGACTCGTCGGATTTGCTTGTTATTACTGAAGAATGTCAAAGATTTATCAGTAGTTAATTCAATTACACTGTGCCTTAATACAAATGAGTGGAGGAGAGATGATAGTTTTTGTTTTGGCAGTTTTTTAGAAGAGATTTGTTTGTTGTTGTCATGTAGAGAGAAGATAAACCTGCACTGCTGAGAGGTGTCTCAGGTCCGCCCAGCCTATTGTGGAGTCTTTCCCTCGGCTGCTGTTATCTCCTGCTGTTAATTCCAGCAGCTCCTGCCAAAAATCTCTCAAACCAAATTCCACTGCATGTGTAAACAGGAAATGTGTGTTAAACAGGATATTGGGACCCTGAATTTTGAGTGAGGCTAGTGTGTTAATTTTTTTTTTTTATAAACATATCTTAGTAATAATAATAATGATAATATGTTTATAGTTTATAAAAGATATGTATAATAAAAATATACTTTTGTGTAATTATTTATTGGCTTGTAGATATAAATATGTAAATGTAAATCCGTAATGTAAATAGGTCACACATGCACTTTTAAAATGGTGTCCACTGAATAAGCCAGAATGACTCAGTACAGAAAAGAACGTCCAAGAAAATGCTACAAAGATGAGCTGCCCACACATATGCCTGGATTCATGCTAAAATGAGTGTTTATAGGATATGGGCAGACTGTTCTAGATTTGAGAGTTGCATTAAAATATTTATTGGGATCTCTATGAAGATGTGTAAAAAGGATAATCTTTCCTCTAGGCTTCTTTGCTGCACAATTGTGAATATAGTTTTTTTTGTGTTTTAAATTCAGTTCAGGCAACCCTTTTTTTCTCCTTGGCATGTACTCAATCCAAACCTCCTATACCTATACTATAGGGTTGAGTGATATGGCCCAGAAATGGATTATTGTTATTTTTTAAATATTAGTCGATATCGCTAATTATCACAATAAATTAAAGATCATTATTTCTTTCACATTTAACGGCAGATATTTGCTCCCAAGTGAACGTGAAATCAGGCCATTAATTGTTGTTTTAAACTACTCTTTATGGTCAGAACTTAACAAAAACTTCACACTTTTGAATACTTTTCACTTTTCCAGTGATTTTCAAAATAAACAAAATAAATATCTTAATAGAACAATAAGTAACCTGAGTTAAAATTGTAACAAACGTTTTCTTTCTCTTTTTTTTTTTTTTAAGATTTATTTTTAGCCTTTATTATCACAGGACAGATCGGAACTGACAGGAAGTGAAGTGGGAGAGTGAGAGGGGGGCGGGATCTTGAAAGGTCCTAGAGTCAGGATTCGAACAGGGGATGCCCAAAGCGCAACGGCGCTACTTGTACTCAAACCATACTCATACTCATATCATATTTTAAAAGGATTAAATTAAATTTAATCATTAAAATTAACCATTGATATTCCGAAGTAGCATACATTTTAGATCATGATAACCACAGTTAAAATTACTCAAATAGCACCTCAATACCATGGTAAAAATGTAACTATATGGTTTTTAGGTGTGACGAAATTAGTGTTGTCAAAAGTACCGACTTCGGTACTGCAGTTTTAAAAATTTAATTAATTGAAATGATCATTGAAGCCAACCACAATTAACCACAGTTTGTTAAGCGCTGTTTATGAATCTGCTCAACAGCGCTCAAATATTGGCTGGAAATAGCCATTTTTAAATTGCAGTACCAACTGGTACCGAACTGTGTACTTTTGACAACACTACTATTAATGTTATATAATGCACAAAAGCAATTGCACAAGAAAATACTGCCATTACTCCTTTTAGGGATATTCATTTCTGTTATTTCTCCTAACCGACAATCACAGCTCATTCACCAATTATTAACCGTTAACCAACAAGATTATTTTAAATTAGAATGAAGTTAGAAAAGATCTGTTAAAAATACTCAAATGTTTTCCGCAGATTCATTTTACTTGCGCAAAAACTAGCAAACAAGAGGATTCACATGGTCATATCATATAATTATAACATCAAGCACCTGCAGCACTTGTAACAGGTGTAAATAGGCCTATACGAGAATAATATATTTTTCTTAAATCAAGGACAAAAAGGAAAATTGTTGTGCTTTTTTTGTAAATTTTTGTGCTGCACAAACATTGATGACCAAATGCGACCTCATTATTATTACTAAAAGGAGTTGCCTAGTTGTTTTTTATGTTAGAAGTAAAAAGAGATTTTTATGAAATTTTATGTGGATATTGGCAGTGGCGCTTGCAGGTATACGGCTGTACTGTGCATACCATGAGCGCTGACCTGAGATTTGCCCATTTCAGCAGTAAATTATAGACCTGTGTGTCCTGTGTTTCTGTCGACTGAACCAGCCATGCCATTGATTCAGAACTTATCAGTCTTTTCACAACAAAGTCGATAAATATTACACCGAATACAAAGTCGGGCTATGCCCACTTCCATAAAATATGTTTAAACTACAGTAATTAATTTGTTCAATTTGTTTAATTAATGAATTTCGTTTTAAAGTAGTAATTGAAATAATATTAAAGTCCTGACTTTGGTGTCTCCGTGTCCTGCAGAGCATGCTTCACCTTCTGTTAGATATCCATCTTACAGCGCACAATTATTAAAACATTTAAACTAACATTATAATATGCTGGAACTGTTTTCTATCTATAGATTTCATTTTAGTCAAGTTGTCATGATTTGAGAAGGCTAAATTATTTAAACATTAACTATGATGAAGTCGTTGCCGCTGGGTAACAAAAAAAGAAACTAACAAACAAAACATCTGATAGAAGTGCATACCCACGGACGAAATCCTGCAGGCGTCCCTGGATGTTGGAATGTGGGTGAAGTAGCCTTACATAGCCTAATAGCCTAATCAGTTAATTTGGCATTCAAATACATAGCAAATATGGAAAGATGTTTTGTTTTATTGTTAATGAATTATTTTTGGCTTGTCATTTTTATAAGCTAGCTATTGCTCCTTACATTTCTTTTCTCAATACTGATAAATTGAAAGGATTTGTTGTGGAGTGAAGGAAATGCACAAAGTGATTCTTCGAGGCATTTTTTTGTATTCAAGTTACTCGAGGAATCATTCCAGCCCTAAACTCATCCTATTGTTTTATTAAGGAACATTACAGTATATCATGATAATTACCATTATCTTCTTTTATCATCCAGACCTGCGACTAAATGCTAACAAAAAATGAGCTACAGTTTGGCACGATGCATCTTGAAGCATCATATCTGAATACGTAAAGATAAAAAAGCAAGTTGGTTTTGCACAACATAATTTTCTTTCTTTCTTTTTTTTTGTGTAAGATTTACAAAAAATATTGACTCTTGTCCAAAATTAATTTGTATGTTTTTCACTTTGTTAGTCTGGGTAAATATTCACATCTGTGGCTCTTGTTTTGCCTTTGTCTTATCTATAAACAGACTGTTTGTCAGGTTGTATAGATGTTGTCTCTGGTGATTGAGTGATGATTTACCCTGGGTGTGAAGATTATTATTTAAATGATGACATGCACAGAAGCCATGGAATCAACTGAGTGATTAAGAGGCCATTTTCTATGTTAATGACATTAGCTAGCTCTGAGATAATGGCAGCTAAGTGCTGAGAGCCAACAGCTGCTATCAGAACCAGACATGAGCTGTGTCAAACACTCCTCATATTGCTCTGCTGAACTGTTGCCTTTATTTCTGTAAAAAAAAAATCTAGTTATAGTTATACTTGCAGTACATTTCTTGTTAGAAATGCAATGTTTTTTTCAGTGTTGCAGATTATTGTGTGTGGCATTTCAGGTGCAAGCACTGCCTTATAGGTTATACTCTGTCTCAGACGTCATGCCCAATGACCGCTGGCTGAATGTCTGATGCATATGGCACTCTTAACTGGAAACACTTCAGCAGGATGGTCTGCCAGGAATCAACACCAAGCTGTCTGATCAAAGAAGCAAGCGATCAGGGTTTTCATCTTTCATTCAACATTGAGCATTGAAGACTGAGACTGAGACAAGACTGATGAAACACTGGATTCTGTAGTATATGAGGTTCATGGGATAAACTTTGTATTCATTCATGAATAAATTAATTAGTTGTGAGGACATTTCCACACCCCTACACGTTACACTGCCCCAAATAAAACTTAACTTGTTGCTTTACCTCTCAGTCATATGGCCTCTTGGGAGGCAGGGTCCTTTGGCCATTCAAAGCAGCTACTCAAGACGACTTATTATGCTGTCTTCTAAGATAATGGTCGGAAACTGAGAAACAATTTTTATTAAAGGGCTCATATGATTTACATTTTCCTTTCTCATTGGAGTATTATAAGCAGTGCATAGATAAGATCCCTAATTTTTCAAAGAGTGAAGTCTCAAAACCAAAGGGATATTCTTTATAAAAGTTATGACTTGTCCACACCCCCCTAAAAAGGCTTTTTTAAACACGCCCCTACTTCTCTACATCATGGTGTGGGTTTATTGTCATAACACCATCCAAATGTTGACTCAAAGAAAGAAAACGGAACTGTTCTGCCATGTTCTGGAGACACTGTGTTTCATTGTGAAAACAATTAAGTTTGTACTTCCAAAAGAGGACACAACTGGAAATCATTGGTTAAGTTGTATTTACAACACTGTTCCAGAACTGTTCCATGTTTTCAGTGCATATTTTAGAGAACTGATTCCTGAACCTGGAGAGTAGTCTGTCAATGCTGGCATATCCATGTGTTTCAGGAAGGCGAGGCTTAGAGGAGTCACAATGATGTACAGTATGTGGAAAAAATTTGTTTTTGGAACATTAAAGTGCCCCTATTATGTAGTGGTGCAACGGATCACAAAACTCACGGTTCGGATCATACCACGGATTTTGAGTCACGGATCGGATCAATTTTC
>JAUMHQ010000085.1:6866236-6876755 GCA_032361165.1 Enteromius paludinosus
CGCGGATCACGTGCGTTCCGAACCGTGGGTCGTGATCCGTACGGATCACGGATCAACCGCGATCCGTTGCACCCCTACTATTATGCCTTTTTAAATGTTTCTAATATTGCTTTTTGAGTCTCTTAAAACAGGTTTACATATATGCAAGGTCAAAAAATTCTGAAGTTTTCTCCAAAAATAGATTTAATTTTGCCCTATTTCTAAATGATTTGTAAACGACTCGTGTGAAGCAGTTCGAAGACTCAGTCTGTCTAAACCCCACCTTTCCGTGAGCCCTCACTGCTGTGATTGGTCAGATGGCGCAGTCCTTTATGTTTGGTAAACCAAAGAATTAGTCTTGCAAATCTAGAATAAGGACTGATTTTTGTCTGCCGCTGTCATCACAGACAACCCATATTTTTAGCTACCATCAACCTGACACGCCCACTCAAACCATTTCATGGTTGTAGAATGATTTTGCAGCTGTAATTGGATTGGCTGTTTCTAAAGAGGCTTCTGTCGCTGATGGCACAGATGTAGTGGAGTGATGCTTTCTCTTTATGCGTGCCCTTCGGTTATGCATTTTTAAGGTGTGTAATAGGCAGCAGGCCGCACAGCATGGGAGGTACAAGATGATGTTTACAGAACACTTGCTCCGTTAAAAATGTTTGGCCGTGCTGCTTTGTATGATTATTTTAAATGAGCATGTCCAATGCTAATGTCACTTTGTGTTTGTATATACAGAAGCATCCTTTCCCCAAGTAAAAACACAAGAAACAGTGCCTAGCTTATTCAGGATGTCTTCGAGATGTCTTCTGGAAGAAGAATGACAACATACAATGGGGTCTAAATCACAGATATGAGGAACCACTACCGAAAGAGAGAAATGGACTGCGGAAAATGGATGTGGCTCCCAGCTCCCCGCCCTGGTATCATAAATAACCTCACCATTGATCGGGTGTAGTCTGTGATTCTCCACAGCCCTTCTCTCCACATTCATCAGCCTTGCGTCTGATGTGTTTGCCGGCTACTTAATCCTCCGATTACTCAGTTGGCCTTTGCCCAGAGTGTCTACAGCTCTACCTCTTCGCAGGTTTTGTTAGTTGGGTACCCAGAATAGAGCGTGTTATGATGCGAATCTGTAATAAATCTAAAGTTATTTGAAAGTAGGCAGCCCTGACGTCAAACAGGGTTTATAAAGCACTGTCTACTTCCTAACATTGCTCCCTTCTCCGATTCAGGGATCAAAGTTTTGTGATTTAAAGTTCTGTAAGAATGTTCATACTGTAAAATAACAAAAGTGCTGAATGTGGAATAAAAAAAAAAGAGTTGAGATTCTCTGGTGAGACGGTTACATCCTAGTTTCAGAGTCTCTGTGGCCGATCTTTGTATCTTTACAGTGTGAGAATTGGAACTGATTTAAGCATGCTTCTCTGGCAGCAAAATGTGTAGCCTGGCAACAACTAGAGTTTATAAGAGAACAAACAGAAACAGGAGTTGCATGCTTTTTTTTTTTTATAAATGGTTGAGACTAAAAAAATCTGGAATTTCAGATCGAGGTTTAGCAGAAATTGGGATTCAGGTCAGACTGTGATAGTAAAATATATTGGCTTCCTTTGTTTTTGAGTCCCTATCTTCCACCAGATCATACCAGCAGCCATCCATTCATTCTCTTGACTCAGTTGAAGGGAATCTGAACAGATGAGTACAGATAGTGCTCTGGGGCACTGAAGAGCTCCCATTGTCTTCACACAGTGCTGTACCAGAGCCCTAACAGTGGAAATGTTGATGCACAGTTCCCTTTATCTTGCCAGTTCGGGACATTTATTTTGTGAACGCTTCTGAATGTAAAGGGTTTGCCATTTTCCATTATCTGTGAAAAGCTAGTTTTTGTTCCTCTATGGAGGATTCCTCTGGTTCAGCTGGAAGAGGATCTTTTCAGAAAGCCTTCCATGGTGAGGATGTGCCCCTCAGTAGGAGCTTTGTGAATTGTTCAGGTCCCTGGCCCTTTTCACTGGACCGACTTAAAAAGTGTCTATTTGTTTTTTTTATATATATATTTTCAATGTTATTATCACAAATTTAATTGTATATTTGTATAAAAGTAATCCATGCAGAACAATTTTGAAAGACAACTCAGCATTTTTCTGCTTTATTTACTTTTCTTTTACACAGCAGATGGGGCTCCTGTGAGGTGCATTTGTATTTGATTTGATCACGACTTAGAGGGGTTTCTGTGATAAATTGGGCCTTTTGGATAATCCTATCAGATTATCATTTGCATACCAGCATAAATTATTCATTTACTGTCTGCCTCTCCAGTCAGGTTTTTCTCCGGAGAGGTTTTAACATCTGTGCGACCCTGGAAATCCTGCAGGAGATTTGAGCTAATCAGCCACAGCCTCATCACCTCTTCGGAGGTGTGTTTGCCTGTGTGTTTACTCTTTTTGCTTTTCATTCCCTCACTCTTTTTTGCTCTGTCTTGACCTACCCTGGGCCCCGCACTCCAGCGGGAGCTTCCTCTCTGTGAGCGAGACAAAGGATCAGAGCGCTTGACAAAATGCCACTGCCATGCCTGTCAATGAGGGCGGTGCCCTCTCAAATCCCCACTCGGCCCAGCATCGACCCTTTGCCGGTTCCTTTTGAAAACATTTTTGCTGTCCTTGCACCTAGATTCCACCCCCTAACATCTTAGCCGGTGCTCAGTGCCATCTATTGAAAACTATCCGGCCATGTATGTGGTTTGATGTTTTGACTGTTTGCTCTTATCTTTTATACCTTTTTCCTCCACGGCTCTCTGAAGACTTGTGCTGATTCATACCATAGATACAGAAGATTCTCTAACAACTGTCTAACTGCATCTCGCCTCAGTCTAGACTCCAGCGCTTCACCCGCTGACTCGCTGTCTGCTCTGTGCCTGCCTTCTTCCTGACTGACTGTCTTTTTGAGTCGCTGCTTCAAGGCTCAAAGTGCTTGACAGATTGTTTGACTCTTTGACTTATTCTCTCATGTTTTTGAAGAGAATCATTGGCTGGATTGATCTGTGCTCCTCATGCCCCTATAGGGAGTAATACTCCCTTGCCCTGGTCTCACTTTCTTTTTCTGCTTCTCAGACACAACAATCTTCCCCTAGGACTTCATTGCTGCCTTTAAACTTGTCTTTCTTTTATCTATTTTGATTTATTTTCTGCTCATCCCTTTCTTCTCTTCATGAAAGGTTTAATTTTTGTTGATTTAGCTTATTAGTGGATTCTCTCTCGGTTTGGAAGACACATCCTGCGAGGGCGGTGCACCTGAGGCAGAGAGGGGTAGCCTAATTCTTTATTCCCTGAGTGTGTACCCGTTCCTGAGGGATGAGAGTGTTAGGGAATGACAGCTCTTTGTTACCTGGTTTCTTCCTCTAGCTGTTTATCCAGGAGCTGTCTTTCCTCCTCCAGTTTGGTTTTTATTGAAAAAAGCAGAATTTGAGTGCTTCTGCTGAATGAGACAGGTGGTGCTCTGATCTTTTCATGTAGTCATCACTAGAATCTTAATGCAAAGAGAGCACGAGCCAGATAAACATAGCCTGGGGTTGAGGTGTACACTCTGAGCATGAGATTTGCTCAAACCCCTGCAATGACACTGCACAGCCAAAAGCGATACCTTTGCGCTTCCCATAAGCATTTGAAAGACTAAGGAAAGGCGTGATTAGCATGAAGAAACAGTAGCCTATTCATCTAAGCTGGATACAGCCAAACAGGGTGGAAAATTCATACTTTAAAAGCCAGAGTGTGTTTTTAATAGTTAGTGGGTTCAGTACAGACTTCTGGTCTCAGAGAGAGAGAAAACATCTCTTTTAAGAGACCACTGTCTGCTCTAAAAGCAAGTTTCTGCACACCAAAATGTGTCTTATATGGGGGCAGTTTCTGTATCACCTGGGAATTGAAAATGAGAACAATAAACTTCCCATATTTTTGTTGAGTATGCTATTTTAGTGGTGTTTGCCAAGCACTTTTACCCAGTGGTCTTTTACCCAGACATGGTTTCCAGTGTTTTAACATTTGTATATATTTTATGTTCATCACTTTTAGTTATTTTACTTGATCTAAAACAGCATCTAGAATGTTTTTCTAGTTAACTATAGGTCAAATGTATATTTTTTTTATATAATGCTGTTTTAGATGCATTTATATAATTAAATATAATTCTTTTGTATGATTATTGTGCTCTTTTTGTCTCGTGATACATCTTGATGTCATTCTCAGTCATCCTTGGCCAGGCCATCTTTATCTGTTCTGATAAATGAGCTGGTATTCTCTTGTGCATCACGTACAATGCATAGTCACCCTCTTGTGTTTCCAGCATAATGCTGATCCTGACATGCTTGGTGTTGTCTTACAGCTCTCATTAAGGACTAGTTTTACAAGTGGCATCACGGCTGTGAGAGTTTAATCCGGCTTGTGTTCTAAGGGTGGTTATCTCCATTGTACTGGCTTTAATGTGACAAATAGGCCTCCTCTGTCCCGCTTTGCACGAGAAACAGAGCTGTTAGTGGTGTGTTCACAATAGGGGTTGTGATTCCTGCTGAATAATGGTGGCATGCTTGTAATATCTCCGGTTTACTGCCCCCTTCGCTCCTGAATCATTACTAGTATGGAATTCACTATTCGCCTTAAGTGTGAACACAGCTACCCGTATTTGTGGAGTTTGTTTCCACCGCTGTCTCCATAGAAATGCGAACCCATGCATATAATTGAATTATATCTAATACATGAATTAAACATGAGACATGATTCATTGACATTTGGTGGGTGGAAATAAACAATGACAAAGTTGTTATTGTTTTGTCCCTGTTTGTTTGGTTGTATTGGTTTCACCCAGCTCAAGTCAATTATATTCGACAAATTCTCATTACATGGAACGTTTATGCGTGAATTCACTGAAACAAATAAGGAGCAGGAGCCAGCGTTGTGTCATACTGGCATCAGTGCTACTGACAGTAATGACTGCAGTGAAGGAAGGATCAGGAAAGAAGGTTTGCTTTAGAGACCCTAAGGACAGAAGGAATGGTAGGTAAGTGAACAGTGCCTGGGGCAGATCATGCCAGGGGCGTTCCATCAGACACTCATTGGCTTATCTAAGCCAAGCCTGGGCCTGGGGATCCACATCGCTGTGTGTGATAACTGTTTGCTTAATCACTGGTACAGGAAGAAGGAAATGAGCTGACTGTCAATAGGCTCCAGGAAATTAAATATGCTCCACACGCTGCAAAAATGAGATGGTTTCCGAGTTCTCCATGCCTATGCTTGTGAAGTGACAGTGTTTTAATGCTGTTGAATACTGAAATGTTTCCGTAGGTTATTTTCCAAAAAGGCTTTTTCCATTTGTATTTATTCCTCAGGTTGAAATCAAAATCTTACCAAAATGATCTGACGTTCTTTATTTGTCTCCTCTTTTTTCAGTTTCTGTGTCTGAAGAACATCCGAACATTCCTGAAAGTATGCCATGACAAGTTTGGCCTGAGGAACAGCGAGCTGTTTGATCCCTTCGATCTCTTTGACGTTAGGGACTTTGGGAAGGTGAGGAAAAGCGGTTTTGCTGAGCACTGAGGTTATCTAAGAATATTAATCATTTCGCACCATCATGTTTAAGTCTCTCAAGCTGAATGACATTAATGTTGTGTGCATTTTTATGGGAGATTAACCCATAAGTGAGGCTATTGTGCGTAAGCTTTGTTCCACTACTTACAGCCACTCTCACACACAATCCATTAATGCTGGGGATAATATAAAAGTGTGTGCTATGCTTAATCAGCCTTGTGTAGATTTCTTCCCCCTAGTCTTGTCATCTTCACTGTGCGTTTGAATATTCACATGCACATTTTATCACACACCTCGGGGTCACAAGCATGCCTGCGTGTGCCAGTGCATATCTGTGTCACTACACAGATGGTTTGTATGTGTGTTTATGCATGTTTCCAGAGATTTCAACAGTACTCGTTTTAGGTGACTGATGATCAGCTTTTAATGGGATTTAGTGTGAAAGATCTCTTAACTATTCACAGTACCATCTAGCCCAGGGTTTTCAAACTTTGGTGCCTGGGATCCCCAAATATGATATTGATGATCGCTTGCAGATGAGAAAAAAAAGACATCTGCGTGATGTCAGATTGTCCCAGCATTTTAGACACCCTTAAAAGGCACATTTCTAACTGTCAAATGCTCTGTCAGAGTTTTCTCTAGTGTGTAAGTGCCCTTATGCTGACTTTGCTCTGACGGTCATCCAAGTATTGGAGAAAACGTGATGTCTTTAAGAACAACTGAACCCTGATCTTTATATCACTATGACAGTTTAGTCAATGCACTGACCTCCATGATAGAAGCTCATTGTTAATTCTGTTTCTTAGTGCTAATTCAGCTTGATGTCTACTATTTATATTGGATATGGGTTCCTCTTCATTAGCGGTATAGTTTTAAAAGTTATTAGTGGGGGAAAAGTGCTGTAAAGATTAGTAGAATTAAAGAGAAGACAACTTCCTTGTTATTGATCGTTCCGGTTGCATGAATTGATTGGACTTCATGAAGTATTTACAGGTGCAAAGCACTTGTTCGACCACTGAAACGTTTCCAATCCAATAGCTCCGGTTAACTACAGCTCAGCAAGCGTGTCTGGACATTTCCGATGCCTCAGTCAGGAAAGAAAGGAGAGACAAGACGAAGAGAGCGTTTTAAAGTCTCAAAGGGAGGGGCACAGACAGCGAGATTAAGCCTTTGCCAGCCGGTGAGCTTTAATGGATAATGTGGAAGACGGTGAGGTGAGAGTCAATGAGCACACGGAAAACAATATTAAAACCCTCAAGCAGTCAGAATCAATAACACACACCCTCTACCTGTCAATGTGTAAATTGCGTTTGCGTCGACTCAAAGGTGACAGGCTTGTCATTGATTCTCCATTAAGGGCAAACAGCGCATTATAATATATTGAAGTAGGCAGCTCGATGTCAGTGCACCATACATGCAAATCGTCCACCTTTTAAATGAAGAGAGACGGATGCTTCTGAAGCTTTAGAGCTGAAGGATATAGAAAGCGTTTTTAATCTTTCGATAGCGCATACATTGTTGAACTTTGACCTCGGGCAGTAATATATCTCTCTGGCCTGTCAAGCTCAGGGTGCCTTTAATTAGAATGGACAGTCTCAGTCCTTTGTGTCCTTGCAGTTGGTGGGACGCTTGATGTCTCTGTGGCCATTTTTGGGGTTGACGGTAAGCGTTGGTGTTGGTTTTAAGTGTTGCCATTCTCATGCTTGAGCCCACCTAATCTTAAAAGAGACTTGAGTGATTCTTTTCCACCTTTGTTTGAGAAGACAGCACAAATCTGTCCGTTTAGTGTGAATATTTAGTCTCTGCATGCCCTCCATTCATCAGCACTTCATTACTCTTTCCTGGGTGGAGCTGCTACAAGACACCTGTCCCTCCTGATGCTTCAGGTAATTGCCTCTCATCTGTTTCTCCATCTCGCTGCTTTAAGGTCTTTTTAAACAGATGGCTCACCCCCACATCTCTCACTAAATTCGCCAAAGCGCTCCTGTCAGTGCTCTGATGTTTCATGCCCTCCTCCATCCCATCAGCCCGCGGGACGCATCCTTACGACAATCACAGATGGACCCAGATTCTCCGTAATGTTCCGTTTTCATCATTACTTATAAACGCACAGCTCTCAGGGGTTCGCTTTTGGTTTAACGTGGCGTTCAATCTGAACTGATTCTGTTCTTTTCCCTCTAATTGCATCTGGATACACAGTTATCATCATTTAAATTCACACCACAATCACTTTGGTTCACGTCTTTGCGACAATCAGCATGATGACACTCCACCTGTTCGCAGCCTATTTATAGCTTCGTGATTTGCAAGGTGTGAATCAGAACAGGTTGAAGATGATTTAGATTATCATGGGGTAGATTGCACTTAATTGACCCATGCTGGTCAGTTTTTGACATTGCTGTTCTACAAAATCTTATTGACCTGGTCTCTTTTGTTAAGTGTTGTTGTAATTATCCCCCGTCTTTATTCCGAGTCAGAGCAACCTCCCAGTGGGTTCATTTGAGTGTGCTCTAAATTAACAGTCGGTTCATCTGGGGGCATGATCAGTAAAATAGCTTCTTGATTGACACCACTGGGGCCTTTCGGAGACCACTGGGAGTTAAATCTTATTTCCAAAGAACAAAGAGTGATACCTTTTTACATACATAAACAGATTCAGTTGTTTTTGTAGTAAAGTAGTTTGCTCTGAAATTGAAAAAAAGTCATTTCTGTTAATATTCCAAGGATTTGTCAGATTATAATTATATACACAAAATAATCTGATTTAAAAACTGTTTGTACATGACATTTTTTGTTATATTTTAAAATGATAGTCCAAAATATTGGCTAAAAATAGTAAGTTACACTTTCCCTTTTTTATACACACAAGTTATTTGGGAGTTATTTGTCGGCTGCCCTCTCTCTTTCACACTTCCTCTTTAGTTTCTCAGTATTGTGCTAAAACAGTCTGCAGCAGAAATGCAATTCTTTTGAATTCAGAATTACAATTCAGTCACCTATTGTGTTTGCACTCACCATGTGCATGTGCATACATTTCTCTGCTCAAGTATACTTAAGTTTCGCTCCTCTTCTCTCTCCTCTCCTCTCCTCTTTAAATGCTGTCTCAAAATAGCTGGTTGCCAGGCGCTCTCTAATGCAGCTCAAATACCTGGAACACACCGCTTTGAGAAAGTTGCCAAGGAACAATGGTGACATTAAAAAATAGACTCTCTGTAAAGGTTATTGCGGTGGTTTTAACGGCATGGAGCCCAGCTGAAACAGCATTGATGCATTCGAATGTTGGTTGAGGTTTTATATCAGACTGGCCTGCTTTTATTTATTTTTTTTCGTCAGTGGTGAGGTCAGTGCCCTTTTGACCCAACGAGGTGCAGTAAAGATTGACTAAATGCAGTATCTCATGATGTTAAATGGTTAGAGCTCGCTAAGAACCGGATTCCTTTGCATCTTCACAGAAATTATCGTTTAGAACATTTAAAACTGTGGGAAAAATTTGTCTCTTTAGACAAACTGCTTGAGCTTAGTTTGGGATTAACCCTAGGCCATAAAGTGCTTTCAGTAGCAAATTGCTTTTTCAGAATCAATCTTGTTTTGAAAGTTTCTCTTCCATCTCTGAAGGCGTCCTGTTGTGAATTAAACGATACTGAGACAATAAAATTTATAGGCTATATTTGTTGTGGAAAGCCATTTTGCCCTGCTTGGATCATTAAAGTGAATGTTCTTGAATACAAGGAGCTCTCCTTCTTCTCGAAGCAAGTGACACATGCCTCTGTATCCCTGTCACATGCCGTTCCCCAGCGACTCCTGTCCATCAGGAGCAAGGCTGCATGTTTTAACATAAGCTGCCAACACAATCAATTATTCATTCAAAACGCCTCACTCTTGATGATAATTCTCCTGCTATGAATAATTGAAGGGAAGTACCTGCTTCACTTTGGACCTTCCCCTTGCCACTGTCTTCCTCAAAATGCCTCATTAGCTCTTACCTCATTATTAAGGTACCTGCCAAAACAGGTGGCTGTCAGGCGTCATCTCTGAACTGAGCCAGCCATGATAATCAACTGTGGCATTCTCTTGTTCTCTCTCATAACAATTAACATTGCTGTCATGTGTTTAGCATAGGGCTGGGCGATATGGACCAAAAATATATCTCGATATACAATATACGATATACAATAATCTCGATATCTTTACAGGATAAATGACCCCCCAAAAACTAGTGCAAAAACAAGTCTTTTTTTATTGAAACTCAGTTCAGAACTAAGTGCTTTTGCGAATTTTCTTTTAAAAATCCTTGTGTACATATTGTAAAACAATAAAGGAAGAAATAATACATTCATAATTCACATTCAATGATATAATATGGAAATAAATATTAAACTGTACAACTGTTCACTTGAATGATATAATTTTAAATTGCATGAAAGGTTTAAAAAGTTTAAAAAGTCTATTAATAAAGTATCTGAAAAAGATTTACTCAATGAACAATACATTAAATTACATCAATAATCAATAATAAATAAATAAAATAAGCTTGTGAAACTTTAAACTAACATATGATTCAATGCCATGTCTCACGTCAAGTGAATGAATCATCTTATATGAGTCATCCAATACTGACTTCTGGAAAAGAGCAATAACCAATGACACCTGCGCGAGCAGCTGAGAGAAGCTGAGCGCAAGAATAATCGCGTGCATTTGACATATCATGCGAGCGGGTTTGAAATGAGCTTGCGGGCTCGTGTTTCTTCGCATGTAGATCTGTTCTGCTCTGGCGGAAATGATTTACCGCGTGCTCCAGCATCAGTGGTGCGTTCGCACCGAAATCCGCATTTTGATTATTTGCGGTACATATGAGTTACTTAGGTACCAGTGCCAAACTGGTACCGGGTTTCGGTACCCAACCTAGTCTCCATGCTGGTTGCGGGCTCCGCCATGTTGAATGAGACGACAGGTGAGGGGAG
>JAUMHQ010000085.1:6876855-6898198 GCA_032361165.1 Enteromius paludinosus
AAAAGATTTACTCAATGAACAATACATTAAATTACATCAATAATCAATAATAAATAAATAAAATAAGCTTGTGAAACAATAAACTAAAATATGATTCAATGCCATGTCTCACGTCAAGTGAATGAATCATCTTATATGAGTCATCCAATACTGAGCAATAACCAATGACACCTGCGCGAGCAGCTGAGAGAAGCGGAGCGCAAGAATAATCGCGTGCATTTGACATTTTATGCGAGCGGGTTTGAAATGAACTTGCGGGCTCGTGTTTCTTCACATGTAGATCTGTTCTGCTCTGGCGGAAATTATTTACCACGCGCTCCAGCATCAGTGGTGCGTTCGCACCGAAATCCGCATTTTGATTATTTTCGGTACATATGGGTTACTTAGGTACCGGTGCCAAACTGGTACCGGGTTTAGGTACCCAACCTAGTCTCCATGCTGGTTGCGGGCTCCGCCATGTTGAATGAGACGACAGGTGAGGGGAGGGGGAACAAAAGCAAGGAGGCGGGGGTGAGCACAACACAGAGAAAGGCAAATAAGCAAAGTGGCAAAAATTAAATATAAACATTATATCGATAATTCATATCGAGTTTAAAAAATATCTCGATATATTTGAAATATCGAGATATCACCCACCCCTAGTTTAGCATAAGTTTTCAAAGGTAAATCATAGAATATTTTTAAGATTTAAGATAGGAAAGTATAGAAGTGTTCGCGTTTACGTAGTAAACTACGTAATACGTAAAACTACGTAATAATTACGTAGTATTATTTTTGATTTGCTATATTTACATGTTTTATGAATGTGGTGAAGAGAGGCCAATCTCAGGTTTGCAGTGTCTTAGAGCATGTGCCCTTTTGTTCACATGCTCTTTTTTTTATTCTCTGCAGTACAACAAAAACCTGCCTCCCTCAACTACATCTGTATTCTTCTGCTAGCTATTATGTCAACAATAAGTACAACATCAAATTGTAGTCAGCACCTGAGCTGCACACATGCAATAAGTTCCGCTGTATTTCCAGCACAAAAGCAAAACGGGAGCAATATTTCATAAATCTGCCGAGACTGTTTTTCCAGAATCAGCTTTTTGTTTTTCTGGTGATTCTGTTCTCTGACAGGAGGTGATGACAGGCAGCAGCGTTTAATTCTGCAGGAAGGAAAGTGATGAACTGCTGAACACATTACACGCAGAGACCGTAAGCGCCCTGCACAATAAAATCTACATTGTGGAAATAATTGCTGCTCTTTTGTCTTCCTTTGAGAGTGTAACACTGTGGCAGAACTGCACAATGGCCACTGCCGGGTTTCTGTTTGAACATTCGCTGCACATTGTCCAAAACACACTCAGTTGTAGTGCAAAGAGTGACAGAAAAAAGAAAGTGAGGGTTTTGCTGGTCTACACCATGCGGTTTGGTCTGTCTCTGGCGTGCTATGGCAGTAAAGAGGAGTCATCCAGGAAGTACTTCCACATTCAGCTCAAGCCGTGAGCAGCGTGCAGAGCACTCTCATTATTTTTCTTTCTCTTTCTGTCCTGCTTGGTTTCTCTTGCCCTTTAGTTTGCTGCAAACCTAAAGGAATTCCTTTGATAGACAGGTGCAATTTTTGGAGTTTGTGAGCATGAATAAGTAAACCTTGAAAGTGCATATAGCATATTTGTCCTTCTCCGTGAGCCTGCGATAGCCTATAGGTGTATATGCGTGCTATGTTTTGCTTTTGGTGACCTCTCTGCCCTGAAGCTCAACGAAGGTGTAAACAGGAACACTGCAAACCGTGTTAATCCTTCAAAAAATGACTCTGGCAGCGAATAGCCTGGCAATGACCTCACTTCATAGGGATTTCAGAGAACGGGATGCTACGAATTTAATTCTCAGAGGTCAGGGACAATATTCAAAGTTGTCTACTTGAGCCTTATCCAAACTTGCTGCTAAATCAACAAAAAGTACACCATGATTCAAGCTGTGACCTCAAGGTCATGAAAAGTGTCTGATCCCACGGTGCATCATCTAATTCTGTTAATCCAACCAAAGCCAAGCCCAGATTTGAAGGAGAAATAACAAATTCAGAGCACTGAATCTGACCATTAAGGAATTTGCTTTCAATGCTCTCTTTGGTGAAATTCTGTAAAGCAACCCAAGGAGTTGTGCTTGAAAAATAATCAACTCGTGTAAATGTCAGTGGGTGTACATTAATTCCTCTGGTGCCCATTAAAAGCCACTCTGTGCTCCTCACTCTCTCTTTCTCTCTGGCAGTCGAACTAATCAGGAACTCTGCTGTATAAAGCCTGCTGTGCCACTCTGGGTTTCAGGCTACTAAAAGCCATAAAAGTCGACCACAAGTGGATCTAATCTGCTTTCATATTCCCTATCAAAGACTTGTGATATGTAAATTGGAACTTATGCATTATGTGTATATCTATTACTCCTTTGCGTGTTTATGACAGGACGAAGACTGAAGCCTGGGCTTCTGTTTGCAGGAGTCATAGCTCCTCTTAATGTAGAGAATACATTAATCTAGCATTATTCTAAAGTGTGTCAGCAAGGGGTTCTAACCATGAACCTTTCTTTGTTTATTACAGTATAAGAGCTCAACAGTGAACACCCACTCCCATAAAAAGGACACGTAGTGCATTAGTGTCCTTCTAGCTTTTCAACGGCTTTAGTTCTGGATGTCTTTTTTTTACATTAAGGGATTTTTTTTTTTTTAAGTGTTTGATTAAGAGTTCCAAGCTATGAACCAAATTAAACAATTAAGAGGTAAATCACAACTTTAAAATCATTGATTTGAAGAAAAAATTTATTTTTAAAATTTCTATTAACTGTATTTAATATTTCATACCTAATCAGTTTTATATTGTAGCATAAATTCTAGTATGATTATAGAATTTACAGTTCTTCATGAAGGTCAATGTTGTGCAGTATTCAGGGGAATTTTTCGAAAGATTTTTTTCTTAAGCTTTACTCTGCATGGCATAAAGTAATTTGATATGGATGATAAATGCTAGTCCTCTTTTTTTCTGTCTCTTTCTCTTTGACTTATTGAATCTTGAAGATGCCCTGTCAGGTGGTGTGAGACCGCATGCTGTGGGTGCTAAACTGTGTCCCACCTTCCTCCATCGCTGTTCGTTTCTCACCCGTTGGTTTGCTGCTGCTAGGTAGCAATAATAGCCCCCGACTGCTATGCTGTGTTAGCGAAAGATGGCACAAAGCACCGTGTAAGCACCTGTGTCCCACAGAGTGCTCCTCACTAACTCTATCAGCTGCAGGCTTGAACCCTGTTGGTTGACAGCATCGATTCACAAGTTCACAGAAGAGTAGTGATGTTTGTTTTAATGATCTCATGATCTCAGTTTAGCAATTGATTATTAGAGTAAATGCACAGATATAACATTCTGTGCTGTCGGAAGAAAATGTGGACACTCATCTTTCTGATAAAAAAAAAAAATGATAGAAACTGAGTTCCATTTAAACAAAAAATTTTTTTTTTCTTTCTATTAGTTTATAACTACTACAACATTACATTTTTTTTGGTTATAAAGGAGGTTTTGTTTTATTTGCTGCTAAGAAACTCCAGAAGATTTGTGAAGTATAGCTCCATTGTTGTTCAAAGGAAAAGAAAAAAAAACAAAACAAGATCATACTTTTATGTTAGTTTTAATAAATGAAAATGAAAAAAAAATCTCTTTTTTTTTGGCTGTATCGAAAACATACCGAACCGTGACACCACTGTGTTGTATCGAACCGAACCGTGATTTTTGTGAACCGTTACACCTCTAATATTTACAGTATATATGAAGATATTTTGTATCCCTCATTACAAAGGTTTGCACAAAAAGGTAAAACTTGTTTCTTCTATGCTATTCTCATAATCCATGGGCAGTGTGTTGACAGGAAGTTGTTTTTTTGGAAAGGCAAAATTATAGTTTGTTCTGTTAATTTCTTTCTGCTTTCAGTCAATCAGAGATCCAGGATAATTGGTTGTTAACAGGCTAACTCTTGATCACTGCTGTTATGTTGTCCCACTGATTTTTTTTAAGTTTTGGTTCTTGGTTGTAGATGACAGGGAGATGGAGAGAGCTAAGAAATCAGAGAAGAAAATAACACAAGTACAAGAAGATTAGAGGGACTTTCACAACTTCAGTTTTGGACATGTTATGACTCCCTACTCTTTCATCAAAGTGAGTGGTCTTGGCCAAGGATGTCTGTGTGCATTGATTGCAGTGTATTGAGTAGTGAGGGGCTGACGGTTTGTCTCTGAACTCTCAATTACCTCAGCATGAGAATGAATGGACTGCCTCTTTTTACAGTGTGTGAGCAACATCAAAGAACATTGGAAAGTGGCGGGAGGCCATTGTGCCGCGTGTGAGGCTTGTAGTCCGGCAGAATGCTGGTGTAGCCATAGGCACTGCAGAGTTTCTTTTCGATGCTGGATGATTCTTTTCTATTTTTGTGGATGTTAACCCTTCACAGTGCCCTTGAGACCAGTCACCGCTTTGTGATACCATGCCTAGTCAAGCGTACAGACGCCAACACCCTGTCCAGATGGTCAGGCCAGACTGTTTGCTTTTAAATTATTTGAATCTTGCAGAGTCATGGCTGAATCCTGTAATTAAATAATTATTTTTGGAAGGTTCCAATTTTGTCAAAATGAAATGAGACCATTACCTTAAAAAAAGCCTCTTTATTGCAAATCAGTTCACTCAACTCCTGTCTTGGCAATGCCTCTGGACAGCTGATGTCCTTGCAAGCACGTGCGGCCCTCCTCTGATTGAATAGGCAAAGACTAAAATTTTAAATTTTTTCATTTAAATTTTGGATGTTAGGCTGGGTAAAAATCTGTTGATCTTTTAATTCATTTTTAGTGAATCAAGGACAGATTCACAAACAAATGACTCCTCTGAGAATCAAATAAAATTGAGTGTTGATTCCCAGCTCTTGTCAAATCAGCAGTATAATGATTATATATGATAAATGATTAGATGTGATAATTATGCTTTGTTTAGTTATTGTGTAAGCAAATAAATGAGTGTGATGTGTTGACATATAAGACCTCCTTTATTTTGAGCTTTCCTTAACGCCTGTTTTTTTGCATTACATTATGCAAAAGAAGCAGCTTAGGGAAATTTGGTACCTCTGAAATACCATTTGTGAAAAAAACTCGTGGTATGGTTTATTGTTCTGCTTTAAGCCTCCAGCCATGCGTTCTTGTATTTCTGCAGTGATGTAGAATAATATGTATTTACTTTCTTACAGACCTCACTTGTTGTATCTGCTTATCTGTTTTTACACTTTCTTATGCTTCTTTTTCTTTCCAATATCTTAAGTATTTTTTTTGTCCTTGCCCTAATTAAGTTAGTACCCCTCAGCCAAACTTGTTCTGGTTGGTGAGCACATCCCTAAGATCAGCTTTCTTGTGTGGGTGGATTGGAATTAGCTATGTGGTGTGGGATTTAATAACCCATTTCTGGATTGCATTATTAGTATGCAGTCTAGTCCAAATTCTGCTGCAGAGGCATTATTTCCTGTTTTCACGCCGCATGCTATGCTCTGTCCCACATATGTATGTTTTCACACCATCTTGTTCTTGTCTGCCCAAGGGATGCATTCTCCTTTCTCAGATTTCCCCACTTCTTTGACCTTCATAGGCAGACGAGGCCTCGACTGCGAGTGATGTTATGCAAGCTCTGTGGCGGTCTTTGCTCAGACTTTGTCCCTGTTTGACTCTCTAGGGCCGCAGGAAGAGAGAAAGTTCAGCTAGTTTGAGAAACATCCAAAAAATCCTCCAGAAAGAAGATCAAAATTTTCTCTACGTTTTTTTATATATATTGGAGAGGGAAACTAACATTTATAAAAAGTAGGCTGAAGTCAGCCATCAGGAATGCAGATGGTAAACTCCTTTCACCAAACGAACCACACTGGGATCTTGGGGTTCCTTAAGTCACCGCTAAAGACCATCAGAGATGGAGAGCTTCTCAAAGAGGGCTTTAAAGTCAAGCTTTATTCAAAGCTTACTGGTGTTTGGTGAGCTGTTTTTACCAAAGCACAATAATAACAGCCTCACTTCTCAAAAATTAACCAGCTCTTTGAACTGGGAGCCATCTTGTTTTTGTTTTGGCTGTTGCCAGTGAGACACTGCAGAAGGAAAGTAAAAAGATTTCTGTGGCCAGAAGCAACAGAAAGCTTTCAGGTACAGTAAACTTTTAATGTCTGGTTTAAAATGGATAGCCGTCCCCGTCATAATATTCCCTGTTTTTTTCTCATTCTTTCAGATCCCTTTTGAAGGTGAAATGATTAATAAGTCTATTTTGAGTCCCGTCATTTAGCTCCCTCACATTCAGTGGCGTCTCCTTCCAGTAAGTCAGTATTATTTATGTTTCCTCATGCGGCACTGGTGGAAATTGTGCATTGTTTGACCCAGTCACCAGCCCTTATGTGTTTGCACAGCCGTCTGCTCACAAACGTGTATCACACCGTCATTAATGCTGGCATCAGAACGATTCATTATGCAGTTTGATTGCAGCTGCCAGACCTTAGCCACTAATGCTACATAATCTGCAGTCTCCTCCCAGGAATCAGCCTGGGTAGCAGAACCCGCGCACCTGCTGAAGGTCAACTCTGGATGGGGTCTGGAAAGTGTGGATGTGATCACCTGGCTGAGCTCCTCACCTGTGGCGAAGAGGACAGCTCTGGTGACTGCTTGCTTCTGTCACTCAACATTAATGCCACCCGAGGATTCTATTCTATCTTTATAGTAGTTCTGTAACACACCAAATCCACGATTCGGTTCGTATCACGATTTTTTGATTTTTGAAAAAAAAAAAAAAAAAATGTAAACAATATTTTTTATTAAATATCATTTAAAAAAATTTATAAACTGAACACCAAAGAACTGCTGGGTTGTCTTCTGTGCTGCAGCTAAATTGATTTCTTGATGGTGCCGTAGGATATGCATCAGCATGTTGGTTGTGTTGCCTGTCATTTGTAGTGATGGGATTTATGGCTCTTTGAGGGGATCCGAATCTTGGCGATCCATTCCTTTCAAAGAGCCGTTTAAAAGAACTCGCTCTATAATTGTTCTGTCTCGCGGAGGAGCTAATTTGTGTGCATCTGAGTGAAACACGCATAGGTAAAAAGAACGACAGAAAGAATCGGTTCGTTCGCAAACGTCACAGCTCTAGTCGTTTGGGAAAGCTTCTTAAAGCACTTACGGCAAATTGTGTGGGTCTTGTGGACTACACGCCATTCTATATCTCCACCGGGTAGCCGAAATGTTGCCATACTACTGACTTAAATGAGGAGGAAGGGTCCGCAATAGCTGGGTTGGTTGCCATGTTTCCTCCCGTTCTTCTTCAACTAGCTCAACTTTTGCAGGCAGGCGTCACATGATTGGAAAGGTAATGTTAGTCACGGGGTGTGTCGCGATTCTCCCTTATCACACCGTGACACAGGATCGTGGATCTGAGTGTCGCGATTTCGGTTTCATATCGTGAATCATTACAGCCCTACTTTATAGACATTGACATTTCCAAACCTTACATTTTTACACACATGTTCACACAGCTTTACACTGACTTGTGCACACGGCCACTCTAAACCCTCTGTTATCCTGGCTCTTTTAGCCGAAATAAACACAACAGTAAAGCATTAGACATCAAAAGACTTTTTCAACTGGTAAGTTTTTAGACGCTCTTTTGAAACCATCAGTTGTCTGTGGAGCCCTCAATGAGCATTCCACAAGCGAGAGGCAGTGGCACAAAAGGCTCGACACCCAATAGCACAAGTCATAGGGGCAAGAAGATGATAAGAGTCTGTGGAATGGAGGGAATGTGCTAAAATGAGGGAGACTTTGTATTTAATGCGTTTATAAAATGGAAAGCCAGTGTAATGATTGAAGAATTGGTGTGATGCGTTAATATTTACGCACTCTCATCAGCATCCTAGCAGCACTATTTTGTACATGATGGAGTTTACAGTGGTCCAGTATGGAGGAGTTGATAAGTTTCTATAGTTAGGTTAATATAGTAGATTTGTTACAAGAGAGAGCAGATATAAAAGTAAAACTAATAATATCTATATATAATGTATGTTTGTGTGTGTGTGTAGATTAATAGTATTAATAATGCAATGATGTTATAATATATTATTATTTTCACTAGTAGCTTCTATAAAGGAGCTTCCCATTACGAAAGAGGCTTTTCCAGCACCTTAGCATCAGGGGCCTAATCTCTGCCTCTCTCTACATTATATGCATTTGTGAAACGGTGCCTTGCAGACATGCATTTCCTCCCTTTATCTTTACTCAGCTCACTGGAAGTGAATTAACGGTTAATCTCTCCAAATGTGAGTTATTGCAGACATAATATTATTTGAATTGAAATGGAAATTCAGTCACAGTCTGGGTGTTTCTCTTTGTGTGTTTGGGGGTGTAAAAAATGGTTTCTTATCTCTTATATCCCCCCCACACTTGCTTGTCACAGAGCACAGGCACAAAGCTCTTGGAACCCACTAGAGCTCTCCCACCTTCAGATAAAGTCTCTCTGGATTTGTAAGTGACACAAATAAATGCAAAGTCAACCGAATACTGAGCGGGTGTTTTCTAGTAACGATGCTGCTCTTGACGTGTATTTTGGCATGTTTTAAGTTTTATTTTCTGTAAACTAACTCTACTCGTTGACAGTTCCATCTGCAGTATTCTCGTTATGTTTGTGTAGACTTGCATGTAGACGAGTGTTTTGTTTACCCTTTTTGCTGAATTTGTGGGTCATCACTTCAAAATTCTGTCTGTAAGACTCTATAAAACAGTCCTCGGCTGGAGCCTTGCTGGAGTCCACGATGGTGTTTGTGGTTTTGCCAGATCAGTGGGACACATCTCAAAAACCCTCCGCTCAGAGACAGGCACGACCAGCTCTCAGCTAATAGACATCACAAATGATATGTTTACGGCCCTCCAATCATCGTACACATGATTTGCCCAATTGGCCCTAATCTGCTGTGAATGGAGCCTTTCCTCTTGGGAGCTGAAGCGGGCAGACCGTGGTGCCTGGTTGTAAATTGCAATGCTAATAGAGGGACTCTAAGCGGCCTGTGTCCCCGATAGAGGCCCATTTAATGGAGATATTTGGGGGATGAGCATTTATCAGACTTTGACAGACAGACGGCTCTCATCCAGATGAAAGAGGGTGAGGACCCACCCCCACCAGCTCAGAGGAAGTGAGGCGTGTCTACAGGATCTGTTCAGAGCAGGTCTAAACAATCACATGCTACAGAATTGACCACAGAAGGATGAGTATAGCAACATTTCCTCAAGATAACTGAATTAATTTGCATGTTCTGCCACCCATGGCAACTCCACCTTTACATCTGTTAGGGTACATCTCTCACTTCTCCTTTATGTCAGCGATTCACTGTAGGATGTCAGTTTGTGCATTAGAAAGCGAATCTCAAGTAAAGGGAGGATTTGTTGACGCGTCCTCTTTATACTTAAAACAAATGTCTATTTTGTCCTCCTTGTTCGTCCTTTGACCCAGCTCAACCCGTAAGTGCGTGTTTGCCTCCTCTCGTCCGTCTTTCATTTTATAGCCGTCCCTCGAGGCTCCATATTCACATCCGTCTTTCCTCTCCCCCTCTTTCTCTCTTCCAGGAACTGCTGATTTAATGAAGGCCCCTGTGGTCAACATTACAGTCATTGGTAACAGGAGCCCCTGGCTCCATTCGGAGCCTGTTTGTGTGTTCTCATATAAAAACGCATAACTATGATCCATGTTCTCTTTGCATCTGTGTTCATGTTGTGTACAAGTCTTCTGATTTTTTTACAGTCTGTTGCCTTTTTGACCACAGGTTATTGCAAAACTCGTCAACATGATTCCTTAAGTCTGTGCTTCCTCTCACCGGACAAATACTAAGAAACAGAAGATGCAGGAGCATTTTTATAGGCCTGAGTCGAGCAGCCTGTGGAGTACCTCATTAAAAAAGAAAACAGTTCTTTTTCTGTCGGATTAATCGATCTGATACTATTCTTTGCCTCTGTGGGAGAAAAAGAAAAAAAGCACATCGTAATTTCTCATAACTGTTGATTTTGTTACTTTTTATATAATGTCAGGAAATCCAACAATTGATTCATAACCAGTGACTTTCTGGTTTTTCTCAGCGGAGCAAACATTATCTCTACAGGTCTGGGTTGTCATGGCACCAGTGGCCAATTTTAGTCACTGAACATTACCCACAGAAACATCTCTGCTCTATTGTTTTATTTTAATAATGTCCTGCTTTGATTTTCTCTTGCTGGTTCAATCCTGCTGTTTGGATAATCGTTAATTATTGGAGCAATGCGACAGCCTAATGAGGTTCTCAGTGTTCAGAGAGGCAGGGCAGAGCAGATGCATTTACCTTTGTGCCCATTTGACTCAGCGTATTAATTACCACCACACTGGTGCATCAGACTCTTCTTGTTATAGCTTCTGGTTGCAAGGCCCTGCCCTGCAGAGAAGCATGTGATGGGGCTTTGCAACTGGATCTCATTAGCATTAGCTTTCTGACATAGAACTCTCATCAAAGCTTCTGTTATGTAAACAGCAGTTGTTTTGACAAATTGCTTTTGTATCACATAGAAGTTCTTTATAGAACCCTGTATGCTCTGTATATGGCAGATTAATGTAACTATTTTGTGTGTGTGTTTTTCAGTATTGATCCAATAATTCAAATTAGGCTAAATTATCATGGAATCGATTTTTAAACAGAATGAAAAGAACCTTTTTAAGATCTCATCTTTTATCCATAGCAAATAGGCATTCTGTTTCTTCAAGTGTTATTTGAAGCACACAGAGATCTTGCTTGTTTTTTTAATTCTTTTGATTCTGCTTAAACATAAATAATTGCTGTATTAGCTTAAACTTTTAATTTCTCAAAATGTTTGATCTTGACATGTACCACTGCTAATTGTCGATTTGTCAGCATGTTACCCCTTGTCCACTCATTAAATCTGAAATGTCATGTCCTACGGTCTAAATGTGCAAAGATATGCTGACACCTGTCCCAGCATGCACATCATTGGCTTCATTTTTGGCCCATTCCTGTGGAAAACAACATTTTATGTGTAAAAAAACCAGCAATACTTGCTCCTCATCAGGTAGGCTTCAGGTTCTCCCCAGCAGCCTCTCACCACCTTTTTTACTTCCCTGAATGCCCCAGGGATGACATCCTAACCCTGTGACAATCCCTGTTTTAAAACATCCCAGGTTTGCCTGCTCTTCTCATTGGCCAGTCTGATTGACAACACCCTTTAGGAGGTTTAAAGCCAGTGCCCATTATTTTGCCCCTTCCTTTTTACAAAGCCGGTGTTATTGCCTTAGAGGCACCCACCAGTGTCTAGTGTTCTTTGCAGACAGACTGGGTGACGAGGCAGTCTTGTCAGCCAGAAATCATGGCTAATGCCCACAGGCAGAAAACTATGACTGCTGCCATTGGCCCCTGTGCTCCCGCCTCAGCTTTCAGACAGGAAGTGTCTTTCCAGCCAAAATCGCTGTAGGTCAGCATTCTAGCCAGATGTGTACAGCTGTGAATGTTGTCAGCAATCTGGCATACTATCCATCCCGCATACAATCTCTCATGTGTACAAAATCATGTCTTTAGAAGTGACAATCCAATCATAACAGAACATGTTTTCATGCTTTCTGCACATACTAACAGCATGTCACATGGTCATGTTTTTCACATTTTAAAGAAGTGAGTCTGTGTTGTGGCATTAGCGCAGTGTGGTGTATGTGCGCCCATGTCGGGTCAGATCACGTCAAGAATATTGAATCTTGTGTTTCTCTATTCCTAGCCTCTCACAGGCAGGATTCTAGCATAACCTTGTATGTGTAACTGCACAGTGCGTATTAAATCCATAATTTCAATGCTGATTAGATTAGACACCCAGAATTGCACCGACTGAGGTAGGCATTGACGGGGAGAAGGAAAAAAAATGGTTAAAAGAATGAGAATGAAGTACTAATACCCCTCAGCGGGGTTTTCCCTCACACCGAACAAAGGCCATATTGTTACACCTCAAAAAAGGAAGCAATTGTTTCCACAGTAACTATTGAGCGGAAATCAATATCAGCTTCTAATTTGTTGCGTTTAGCAAAGATACGCATGAAATTGATTCTGCTGTCGTCAAGAGCTGTGTTTAAACCAGTGGGCAATTGTGTGTGACCAGGCATAGCAGTCTGCCACTTTCACAGTCTCAGCTGAGACCAATAAAACATTATGCACATCCCATTTCAGCACTGCAGTGTCGTAGGTATTGTTAAAATTACTAGATGGGTCTCAAACCCACGTCCAGGATGTTTCCATGTTCATCCAGATGATGCTTTCAGTGTGAATCTTATTGGTCTTTGGGTCGTTGTGTGGCTCAGGTGGGTCTGTTGAGCAGCTGGTGTTTGGTGGACCAGAAGCCTCCTGGCATCTTTAGGACAGGTCTGTGGACAGGGAGCTCTCTAACTCAAACTGTTTTAAAGCTTTTACTGTCTTTCTCCTGCTGAGAGAGGATCAGGTCATGGCTCTAATATGTCACAGCAGAGTCCCAGTGCAGCAATACAAATGCATGCACAATCATTCTGAAGCCTGAGGCTTTTTTTAAATGCTTTCTTTTTTCATAGTCTGAACAAATGGTTTTATTGGCTTACATAAACTTTTAATTCAACATTGAGGTCTAAGCTGTATCCGCTAGTCTCATAGAGTCACCATAGAGTTTACTGCTGTCTTGGCATGCACACTTTGTGAGGTCTTGTGTTACCACGAGTTAAAGATTGATGGACACATTTCACTTCAGAGGGAAGTTATGTCTATCTATAAATTGTCTATATATCTATATATCACCTTTATGCGTGAATCAAAAACTATCAGTGGGAAGTGGGTTTGGACAGGCTAAAAATTGGTTCAGAGTTTGGCAACATTGCAACCATGTCAAGAAGTTGATATTCAGTGTTTAATGTGCAAGCTTATTTCTGTCTATTTTGCATTTAGATTTTAATTTAAATTTGTAGTATATAATTAATCTATCAGTTATTGTCCATAACATGAAAATAGTTCTCACAATTGTCAATTTTAATACCAACACAGTCCTACTAGGTCAACCTCCAGTGATAAAATCACATATGGTAATATGCAAGAAAGAAACTGGTGTTAATTTCTCTCTCTCTCTCTCTCTCTCTCTCTCTCTCTCTCTCTCTCTCTCTCTCTCTCTCTCTCTCTCTCTCTCTCTCTCTCACACACACACACACACACAAACACACGCACACATACTTAGGTTACATACATTTTGTACATAAAAATAGGCTGTGTTTTGTGTGCCTTATGCTTGTTGTTATGCTTGGTGACAGATTTGCTAAATTAGTAAAAACATGTTTTACTTTGAGTCTGGTGTAGAGGGTTAATGTATTGCTTCACAAGCTTACATTTCAATGCCAAATTCACTAAGGGAGGATAAACCTCTATTAGCATGACTCTCAACCTGAAATCGGAGACATTGACCCGGTACAAATATCCCTTTAATTTCTACTCAGAATGACACAGTCAATGAGGCTCTCCACACTGCGACATTAATGGATCTTCTCAATGTGACAACATGCTCGCATCTAATGAGAGGGAGAGAGAGATGGGGGGTGGCCATCTATAGGTGTGCAGATGGTTTGGTAAGAGGGAAAATCCAAGGGGGTCTGGCACTTACTGAAGGCTATCATGAGATCCAGAACCTCAAAGCTATTAAGTCTAGGGCTGCAACCATTGGATATTTTGATGATTAATTTGTCAATTATTTATTTTTATTAAATTCTATGATTATTCAGACAAAAAAAAGGAAAAATTATTTTTATTGTTTGTAGCTTGCTGTGTGGCCAGCATCATTTAAATTTTTTTTTTATCATCTGCAGAGTTTGTTTTACTATTGTGAAATGTCTGATTAAAAAATATATATAAATTGTCAAGTATTAAAGGTGTAATTGGATGAAAAATTCACTACATCTTTTTTTGAACATAAATGTGTTGGCAGTGTTTGTATACATCCACCCAAAACTGATAAAAAAAATGTTTTTCAATCCCTGTAAATAATATCCCCTTTCTCAAATCAAGCTATTCTCAACATTTGGTTCTGACATCACACAAACCCAGGCTCCTCCCACAACTATTGATTGACACTTATGTTTTACCTTAGACCCGCCCTAAATGAGTCCATTGTTTCGACACCGGAGCTTAAGTGATTGAAGTGTTTTGTTGGTGTAATAATGAACATAGCAGTTGATCTATCTAAAGTGTCTGTTTGTGTGAATCATTCGTGATCCAGCTTCACCTCCAGAAGAAATTAGTATACGGTTCTTTAATCAATCTTTTCAAATCACCTTTCTTAATGTGCTTGTTAGCAATGTCCACAGCTAAAGTATATAGTCTCATGAGAACGGCTCGCCCCCCCATGGAAGAGAGGAGTGGGTGGGCATTCATTAGCATTTTAATTGACATGCAACAAAATGGGTTGCCTTAGTTTTGGCAAGGTAAAAAAGGGGGTTGTTTTGTATTACCAGAAAAATGTTAACCAAATTATGTAACAGACTTGTCATTAAGACCCTTAAGAATCAAATCACCTTGTGTAAAGTGGGAGTCCAAAGACTCCTTTAAGCAAAGTTTTACCTGCATAATTGCACACATTACCTTTCGGTTAATCTGTTTTTATACTGTACATATTATGTAAGAGTAAATTTTGTCAACGCTCTTATCATTTCCACATTATTTTTTTATTATTTTTATATATATATTTCTCTCTCACACACTCTCTCTCTCCTCTCTCATTTCTCATCAAAGTGAGGTCTATTGTAGATCAAGTACTCTCAAGTATAACATCAAACTCTTGATGCCATTTATATGTAATTAGCTGTGAGGTTAATTGGACAAATTGTACTTTCTTTTGTTCTGGATCAACGACTCTGCAGGAGACGAGTGCACTCGCCGGTGTCGACACTAGTGAATTGTGTGTGGGGGCGGACACCCTTCTGTGTTTGCCTGCGAGCGGAAAGCTGAAGTTGTTCTTTGTGGCATGTTTTACTACGTTTTATGGTTTATGTGGTTGTGTTTGTGCACAAAAACACAAATTTTTCTATGTTTATGTGAAAACTAGCACAAGGATTCATTGTAGTAATTTGCAGGACCAGGCAAACTTCCTGCTGGCCTCAACAGCTTAGAATCAGATGGCGCTTTTTCACTGCATAGTACTGTACGGCACGGTTTAGTACAGCTCACTTTTGGGGGGTTTTCCACTGGGAACAGTACCTGGTACCTGGTCCTTTTTTTTGTACCACCTCAGCCGAGGTGGTAATAAACTCTGCTGGTCACTGATTGGCTGGAGAAAATCGTCATTACTGCGTCACGAGACACAACAGACCCGCTAGATTTAAATCAGCACAGCCAGCGAAGGATCGGACGCAACTTTTTTGTTTGAAGAAACGCACCTTTTTGTATTAACCAAAAATGGCTGTTTCGTGGTCTATTGAGGAAGTACAGACGTTCCTCTCATTGGTAGCCAACGAACATCTACATGCCGAGAATGAAGAACACCATTCCGTCGATATGCTCCATTGTTGTGTGTTTGTTTATGGCGCGTTTACGATGATGTCACGGCAGTAGCGCAACTATAACAACACGTGAATAATCCCGCCCACTCTAAAGCGGTACTAAACTGCAGTTGCAACGCAAACCAAGCCGAACTGAGTCATGCCGTGCTGTGCCACAATGAGCCGTGCCGAACCGAGTCATACCACGCAGTGGAAAAGTGCCAAGAAAGTCTTTGGACACCTATAAGTGATTATACACCTGTTAATGTAGATGAGTTTACTGTGCCTTCTAGAAACACTGCATTACTGCACATAGAGTAGCTATCATCATCCATAGTGTGCGCCTTCTTTAGTCTGTTATCAAATGCAATTGATTCCTTTCCGTTTGCTGTGTGTGTGAACCAGTGTTCTGTAGGTAGCCAGGATGAGCTCATTCATCTTTCCCTCTCTCTTAGGTGAGAGAAAAAAATAACAGAATGAGGCAGAGGGGCAGTTGTAGAGATGATGGAAGACAGCTGGGATGTGTAAAGTGAGAATAAGGTTAGCAGACGAAGAAATGAAGGAGAACTTCGAGGTGAGATTGAGAGGACTTCAGCCGCACCCCACGCCGCTGTTCGCACATGCTGGGGGTTTGTCCTCTGCTGCCTCCACCTGTGACGACCTTCAATTCTTCCATCCAGCTAAAAACTAAAGAACCTGTATTTTAAAAAATCCTGCATTTAAAAGGATAGGCCTAGTTCACCCAAAAATGAACGTGGATATTCCATCTTTTTAAGCTCATAAAGTAATTCATGCTTAATTTCTCTTTTAAAATGACTTGCTTAATTTTTTAGTAGTCATGCTATATTGTGAATATATATGGTATAGTTCACAAGTTTAGAAGACAACAAAAATGACTAAAGTGCTTTATGTTTTCACTGATTCGTAATAAGAAATGTTTCTTGAACACCAAATTAGCATGTTACAATTATGAAGAGTCATGTGACACTGAAGGCTGAAGTAATGATGTTCATTGATATTTCATGTTAGCTGTCGCATTAGCATATGTTAATGGATAGGACCATAATAAATGGTCGCTTTTTAGTTTCTGTCAGAGTGTTTAAGTAGTTCTGATGAAAATTTAAAGCTCATCTCTCTGTATTCTTTTTCCTCCCACAGTCCCCCTCCCACTCACTACTTATTTTTTGCCTCTTTATCTCTCTGTCTCTCACCTTGTTCTCTAACACCTACTGTAGATGCATCGACCCATGTGAATGTGTGAGGTGCAGTGAGTGCAGTCCTGTCAGTCTATGTTTGAGAGATGAATGTAAATCAATATCATCTGTGGTCAGGGGACACGTTAGAACCCGCTGCGTCATCTACCTTTATTAGCCATGCTGGATCGCACTCCTGCTCTGACAGTCCGTGAAACCCGCTGTTCTCCACACTGAGCAGTGACCAACGATTTGTCACTGTGGCTCTGGTGGTTTGAGCTAATAGGATCGGATTAGAGACGCTGGCTTTTCTTTCGATACAGTTCTATCAATTTGATCAAGGCTTCAGCTCTTGATTTCCCATGACTAACTGGATTTCTGACAAGGCTAGGTCTGATTAAAAATAAAAAAGAAACAACTTGGATAGTGCAGCCCCCAGGTGTCTCGGGAGCGTAGACCACCTGGAGGACCACGGTTGATGTCAGGGATGCCAAATTCAGTTTTACTCACTGCACGTTTCCGTCTGATTCACTCACGGTTTGCCAAAGCAATGTTCCACGCCAGAGAAAGTTCAGTTATTTGGAAAGATATGTGTGGACACAGAGCAAAAATGACAAAAAGGATTTCCCGGGAGATTCCTTTGAGAAATTCCAGCGCGTCGGCTTCCACTGTTTCAGTATTTAATCTTAAGAATAGGAGATTTAAAGTTTGGAGTGATCTGATTTCAATGGAGAGATGAGACATGTGAAAGTCATTACCCAAATTTAACCACGCTCCTCGCTTCACAGCCAGTGCCTCACTCATATTTTTCTTATTAAAGCAATTAATGGGAAATGAAGGGCATTTAATGAAATCATTTCAACGGATGATTTAACATCTGAAAAATTGAGGCTTGTGAAATCAAACATCATCCCTCACTCCTGTCTTTGTCACCAAGGCTTGAAATGTGTGCTCTTCACCTTCACTCCCATTTTAATATTGGCAAAGCTCTTTACAATGTCATTAGAAGATTAGCTTGGCATCTCATCCACAATTTGCAGCAGATATCTGTCCTTCAGTCCTGGTTTAATGTCTCATGCATTTAATTCAATGGCTTTTTTTTTTTTAACACTATTTATCATTAAGTCTGTCATTCAAATATTCATTTGTTGTGCTATCTGTCACTCATTCAGTCTGTCTTTCTGTCTGTCTTCCAATGATTCTAGCTTTAAATTCAAATTCAGGTATTAATTGGCAATTAAAAGACATTCCAAATTCTAAATGACTCATAATAACCCTGGTTTGCAGTGGGCTTTTTTTTCTCCATGAGCACTTTCTTTCATCTTTATTGTAGCCTGCCCTGTATTGCTTTTTAACATCTTTATTAACTTCACTTTGTTGTAGTCCTCATTTGCAAGTCGCTGTATAAAAGTACACATTTTCATTTCAGTTCATTATTTGTGCGCTTTCTGATTTCCTAGCTCGAAACCTTTTGAAGTTGGCTGTCTGTGACATACACAATTCTTTTTCACATGGAGGTCAAAACAGCATGCAAGGCTTTTTTTGGAAAGTGCATTTACTGATCTGTGCCACTGTCAATAACATCAGGGAGGTTATGTTATAGATTGTCAAACTGTACTATTCTCTCTCCCCCAGCCCCCATTATTTATCTGATTATTCAAAGGTCATGTCCCTCTTTTCAGCTGGGATAGAGTTGAGGGACAGGCATGAGAGGCTTGTGGGTAAGTGGCAGCTCCACAGGGCTGCTGTGCCAAACAGAATCATCTGGGAACCGATTCTGACACTGGCTAGGATTATTCTTTTATTTCTGATGTCTGTAATATCATATCAGTTGACTGGATTGGCATCCCAGTGGTGTTTTGAAGAATGGACAGTTACAGAAAAACTGAGAAAGTTGCAGATGGCTGACTGAGATAACATGTAATTTCGAAAATCTTATGCAGCTGCCTCTGTCAGGCACCATGTTTCTCCTTGGGCATTTTCCAGGTTTGTCTTGAAAAGAGTTTTTTTGGCAGGTTCATGCTGTGAAATGTCTCTGACTCTTGCATAGGTACAGTTATCCAGTGTGAATCTAAGAGAAAAAGGTTGTTTTGGATCAATAATATATCATACATCAAACCAATTTCCCTTTGCAATTTCTTTTCCTACTGCATTGGTGCATTGTGCACAATTACAGTTCACTTCTTTAATTGGAATTCCTCATTTAATTAAGGTAGCAAACAGGAGGCAGAATTAAAATGGAATTAAAATGATCTACAACAGCAATGTTTGATAAGCGATGTCTGTCATTCCAATTCAAATTATAGTTTAGCTTCCTGTAGGTTGTGGCATGATCACTCATGACCCTCTGTCATCAGTTTGGATTAGGAAGGGCTCCAAAGGCTCTCACAGTGAAGATGCACAGATGTTTGCACACCAGCATCACAAATCTAGTGGACTGGCAAAGAGCGGTAGAGCTCATTTACCATCATCACCACATCTGCACTGTTTGAATCACGTGGGTAATGTGGCATGGGGAATATGTGGCTCTTATGGGTATGAGTCATATGTTTGCTAGTAAAAAGGCTTGCTGCCTCTCTAGTGAAGAGGTTAATGTGTTGGAGCCATGCTTCCGGCTTTTCTTCCTGCTTGGTTGATTGGACTCTGAAAAACAACTTTAACATTTGCAACGTGTGATTTGATTCTGTTTGATTGGTTTCAGTTATGATGGTCCCATATGTAATAATATTCTCTGTTTACTGATGCTGGATATTATACAGGCTTTCAGACTGATCCAAACTGCCATTCAATAGAAAATTATTTTGCTGATGAATCAAACTAAAAGCCAATTGGTGGTGAATTCAGTGACGTGCCACAGAAAATAGGACGACAGTAAAAGAATCCACCTCATGTCTGAAGTGAGAGTTTCTTCGAGGACTTGGATACATACAGTTCTTCAGGGAAACCGGCTGTGCAGAGTACTACGCTAAGTACCTAATTGGTCCTTGAAGTAGCTTCAGATCTTCAGGGGGACTGACATAAAAAAAGACACAAGTGAGTTCCTCATAATCAGAGATGATGGGGTTTTTTTTTTCTCTGAGGTAGCGAATGTAGTCTATCTGCTCTATGCCATCCTCTTGGCTTTTTATGCTGCACAGGAAATTAAAAAGGTGCTATGTCAATGTTCTCACCCCATCAGTGAAATTATACAGCACACACAAACCCTTCTGCCGCTGCTGTGATGACAGTTTGAGAGATGGGAGCGGCAAAACTTGTAGAGGGACGGCATTAGCATTCACCACAGGTTCGGAGAAGGCTCTAGCCTCAGGGCTACACTTTTTCTGTCATGTGGAGCGCAGGCAGAGTGAGGGAGATGAAGAGAGATATGCTCGGTAGGGTGGAGTCCTCGAACAGGGCCTCTAATCATTGCTCTGTACCCGCTTAGGGCCTGCCGGTTCACTCCGAGCAGATCTAGGGAGAGTTCAAGGGTTGAATGCCTTTGGGCAATTGACAGTTCCAAATGGCAATCTGTAGATTCAGTGTAGGCTTAAAGGGCCTCTGGCTTCCTTAACTGTGCTCTGTCCCCTGAAGAATACTTGCTTGGTTACTGTTAGATGAATGAATAACTAATATCAGCTTTGACACAACGATTAACTTATAGACTAAGCAGGAAAACGTAGGTTTGACGCGTTTAGGATCAGAGTCTGTCTGCTGTTTTTCTCTCCATCTGTCTCACAACCTTGGTTTTATTAATGTTTTCTAAGGCTAGACTCACTTGTGGGATTTGAATCCTTTACTGTTCAATCTCTGGCTATGAATGATCCCAAATTAATTTATGACTTAGCAAAACGTTTTTCTTTTTTCACATGGCAAGACATTTTATTAGTATTAAAGTTAGTATTAAAATATGTTTTCAAGAATGCTCATTTCTGTCTGGTTTTCTTTTAGTTTTTGCCATCATTTTGTGCTAACTAAAAAGGATTTGTTTTAAAGAGCTCTATTTCTGAAAGAGTGTTTCTGTATAATACAGGTTCCAGCTTTATTATAGGGTCTTTCTGTCCTCAAGTATTCAACTTTCTCATCAAAATGAATCACTACCCATAGCTCATTCTGAACAATATATTGGTTTTATGGCACTCAAGCATCACAGCATTAAATTGTCATTGACAAAAGCTATGTATTTTAGTTTAGTTTTTTTTGTGTGTGTGTGTGTATGAAAGGATTGGTGTTCTTAAATAAAAATAAGTAATATTTATTTAATTGTTTTTATTTATTTATTCTGATACATATGCTGATTGAGTGTAGGGCTGGGCGATTTAATCATCGATTTATTCACACGCATTTCGTCAGTAAAGCCGGTTCTTTGATTAGCGGTAAATCTCAATCAGCTGTTTTTTTAAATGAGTGGCAGTTGAAACACAGAGCCGTAGATCATTGACAAGCTCCGCAATATCCCGTTCAAAATCGGAAATGAATCTTTTTTGATTCAGAAGACGATATTGCGTAGCTCGCCGACGAAATGGTAATGAGCTATGACGCGGTTCGGCGGCAACCAGTCAGAATGCAGAAGTCCACCGCTTGGCAGGGCGGCAAGAG
>JAUMHQ010000085.1:6913113-6923121 GCA_032361165.1 Enteromius paludinosus
AACAGGGTTTTCGTGTAAATGAGAGGCCAAACCGCAGGGAAATATCTGCGTTTTCCCTTCGTGTAAACGGGGCCTTATTTTACCCAGGAATTTACCAATGTATTCATTAAAAATCCTACAATGTGATGATCTGAATTTTTTTCTTGTTTTGTTATTCATAGTTGAGGTATACCTATGATGAAAATTATAGTCCTCTCATCTTTTTAAGTGGAAGAATTTGCACAATTGGTGGCTGACTATATTCCTTTTTTGCCTCACTGTGTGTGTATATATATATATATATATATATATATATAATGTCTTGCATTGATTGATTTTGCAGACATAAAAATAATGTTTTATTAGTATTCACAGAAACACTAATCTTACTAAAGAAATGATTATCTCTGGTGGTATAATTTTGATAAAAATACAAGATAAATACATAGAGCTGTAGTTTAATTTAATGGATTTTTAGTGCCTAGACCCGTGGGTGCTTAGCTTAAGTAGCCACTCTGTACTTGACCGCTATGGGCCTTGTTTGAACGTGATAGAGAAGCTCTGCATGGCTGACCTGCCACATTAGAGCGCTCTGACCCCGTGACTGTGAGATTGGATATGGATAAAATCCATCTACTTTACAGAGAGAGAGTATCAGTGCTCTCCATCTGACTGAGATGGATGAAGCAACGCCGCTTCTCTAATGCTCTGCGTTTGCTTTGGCTCACTATGAAGAGAGCCCTGGGTTCGATTTAGGGAAGAGGATCTGTGCATCCTCGCCAGACACAACAGTCGATGCCCTGGGACGGTCTGGAGGACAGAGTCAGAGGGAACATCCGGCAATTTTTTCTGCCCCAGCTCGACTTTATCTCCTCCAGCGCAGACCTCCAGCCCTGGCCCTGCTCACCCACCCTTGGACACTCAGATTAAACCCAAACTAATCCCTTCCACTCGTGCATGCTCAGAGGCGTAAGAGCCTGCCCAACGGCTACCCAGCATCCCCTGATGTGTGTCCCTGCAGGTGCCCTGCTGATAAAACCAAATGTGGAGGTATTAGTTTCAACTTCCAAAACACGGTGCTCTCCGATGACACACCCTTCACTCTAAAAACTAAACATGTAGAGGCGGTAGAGAGAGTGAAGGGAGCATAGATACAGTTTCTAGGGAGTGAAAGGACACTAAGCTCATATCATTGTCTCATAATCCCTTTGTGTTCGCAGATTCCTTGGATTCCAGTAGTGAAATCCCTCCTTCGCTCTGTCTTACACAATCCTTTGTTGTCATAACAGCCACACTCACAGTGATCTTTTTACAGCTGAACATTTCTCTAACCTTGTGCTTTCACTAAACCCATCATGACCTTAAACTATATTTTGCATCAGTAAAAAATTATTACAGTGGTTCCAAGGCACATTGTGTTGAACTGTCTTTCTTTTTAGTTTTGTAAGACAGCCATCGCTACCGATTTTGCTTGTGTGAAGAGTTAAGCATATTATATATGTCAACAATTAACACTTAAGCATTTGGCAGACGCTTTTTTTTCTACTATACATTGTATTTAAGGTCAAACCCATGACCTTGAGATACCGTAATGCTTTTCAATGTTAAGATACTTATAAGTTTAAATCTTTACCATATACAGGAGTTAATGATGATAGAATTAAGTTAATGAAAAAATATATATTTTTGGTAGAACTAGCCCTTTAACATGCAGAGACACTCCTAAGAATGCAAACTTTGCAGAACTTAAGTGAAACCGATTGGTGATTTTCACACAATAAATATTGCAATTGTTTCATTTAGATTATCAATTTTAAAAATGTTTATTATAGATTCGAATAACAACCACCTTTACACCACAGAAGTGGTGTCACCTTATTTATGTCGACGGAATACGCTTCATGCTACAAATTTAATTTACCAGCATTGTGGTTGTTCTGTAAATGCATATGTGGTTTGAAGTTCTACCCTATGCTGTATTTCCTAAACAGGACGAGCTATCTGCAGCATTGAACTCTGTGGGTTTAAATTCAGTCACATTTCACATCGGACCAATCAGCTTAAACAGCTCCAACTATTTAGCCGCTTTATAAACAAGCATCACATGTGGTTTTGACTGTGGCGTCTGGCACTAAAAGAGCGAGAGATGGTAGGGTATGCTTGGCAGAACACACCTCTCATTTCCTTTGTTAACTTACGAAACTGTGTTTCTGGACTTGATATGAATAAGAACGTAAAAGGTCTCAGTCTTCTCATTAATATCTTTAAAAAACTTTTTAAAGCTATGTGTGTGGCATAAATAGTTTGTTGTGTTTTCTATGTTGTGTTTTCTGTCTGCTTTCCCTTTCTTTTAAGCAGAATGTATTATGGCATGTTCCGTCTGTAATCACAAATATTATGGCTCTTAAACCTTTTCAGAGAGCAAAGCCTACGCAGAAATATCACTGTTCACTTTGTGGTAATTTGGCAATATTTTCCCAGTGGAAAGGCAGGTACGAGACAGGCGGGCGTTCACAAGTGTCTGCGGTTTAAGTAAATAGCCCTTTGCTTGGCTAACATCATTGCTGGGTGGATTTGTAAACACAGGGAGCCAAGCCAAGACCACAAGAGCCCTCCATCTGATAAGAGCCGTGTAATGATTTTCAAATGGGAATTTATGCTCCACATTATATGAGGGGCCACTTTAGTCTTGTTTTGTACCCATAATATACCACACACACAACATGTAAAAAGATTATCTGATTATATGACTTTATTAAATCTGTTTACCTAATTATGGAAATCAGCAAATAACTATAATAAAGTAATCTAAAGTTTTATGTGTGGATACTGTACATAGTCATATTTATAATATGAATGCACATGTTGCAAGTACATAAATAATATAAAGTCCTGATATTTATGTGTTTGTTTTGTTTATTTAGCAGTTCGTATATGTATTGATTTATATTATTTATTATTGCAGTTCATTTAAAGAAGAAAAATGTCTTCTAAGTAATCTGTGATACTAAAAATTCTCAGTGCACGATGTCGTAATGGACAGAAATGTCCATTTTTTGGCAGACATGGCATGAAAAGAAATACACCACCCACTGATGTGGCAGCGTAGTTTGTTTATGATATGATGAGATACTGTAGTTGATCTGTTTGTTGGCAGAGGAGCTACTGTAGTCCTGCTCTGTGTGAAAATGACCACCGATGTCCATTTTTTTTCTTGAGTTCGGGCACAAGCCTTTCACATCTTCTTTTGTGTTCATACTGAAGCATATGTCATCCTTTCATGCTCAGGAGCCGGAGTGGGTCTTTGGGGCAGCGCCATAGACATTTGGGTCACGGCCCAAGTTCCCCTCCCTCGTGCAGTAGGGTTGACTGTGGAAAATCCCTGCTAAACACGCAGCAGCTGGAGTCCTCTGAGAGGATTCGGCTCCGGCTCAAACTCTATTGCCAGCATGTTCGTCATGTCACCACGTCAGCTGATACCCCTTACCACGGCACATGCACACGGAGTGATGACATCACTCCTCAGCTGATGCGAAACAGAAGGCTGTGTTGGTGATTTGTGTTTGTTTGTCCTTTGTTATGTTGGTTAAGCCTGTTTCTGACTTCTTAGCAAACTTAACTGACAAACAAATCATACCCAAATCAAACCAACAAAGAAACACCACCAAACAAATCTTAAGACATTTAGAAATATTCAATTGTGAAATTCTCAGTGTGTTTTATATTGTAGCTTAACAGGGAGAACCAGAGGACCTTCGGTGGTGGATCTTGTGTTTGTGTGCGTGTGGCCAAGTTTATTTTGAATAGTGTGAGTTTGTGCTGGTTGGTGTCCTGTGCTGCTGGGTCCATTATAGATGAGTGCCAGGACTCAATCTTACTCACTGCCATCTGTTCACACATCTCCTACCATTCTCAGTTCCCCGCTGAAACTCAGAGACTTGCTCAAACTCTCATTTAGAGTGCATTAGTGTAGAATATCACATTTAAACATTTGTTTATATGGCTGTTTTCCCTCATCAGGTTTATTTGGAATCACTTATTCATAAAGTTGACTCAGAGCAGCATGAAATAAAGCTCTGACACTTTTCATTATGTCACTACAAAAATCTGTTCTGTTTGTGATGTTTGCAGCCATGGTAGTGTGATCTTCATCTCATTTCCTTTCCACTGCTTATACCGCTTTAAATGTGTTTTATTTTTCATTCATAGTGTGTTTCTCATATCATCTGCTTTTTGTAATGTCTTTTCTTGTGTCTTGTTCACTTCTACTTTTTATATATTTTACAGCTTCATGCGTCTTGCTATTTCTCACATTGTTATTTACTTCTGCTCGTGTCTTCTGTTTATTATTTCATCTACTACTAGAGATGCACAATTAATCGATAAAAGATCACAATCTCGATTCGACCCCCCCCTGACGATCTTAATCCAGAATTTATACGATTCTGCCAATTATATTTTCAAGGACAGGAGACGAGCAAACACGCAATCACTCAGAGTCGGCGTGATGACGCCTGACGTCACATGCGGTTTAGCACGGGCAGTGGCCATAAGCGTAAGCAGGGCGTATTTTTTCTGACGCCCATGTTAAGACCATCTTCTATTTTGCGTATACTTAACAACTCTTTCCCTTCATTAAATATTTCTTACATTCTTGTCTCTCGTCTTCACTCTTCTCTCCTCGTGTGTATTCACTTTTTTCCCTTCTGTCTCTTTTCTTCTTGTCTCCTACTACTTCTCTCCTCGATTTTTGAACTTGTCTCGTCTCTGTCCATCTCTCCCCTCGTCACGTCTATTCTTTTGAGTTCATCTCTCGTCTCCTACTTCACGTCTTCTAGTTTTGTCTCACCTTATCTTGCCTTTCTTTTTTTACTTGTCTGTTCACTCCTGTCCTCTCTTCTAAGTCATGCTAAGATATGTTGTTCTGCAGGACAGGTGGATTTACCATATGTTTGTAAACCCTGCACACAATGCTGGCGTGTCTCCACCTCAGATAAGCCACAGTCAACAATCTACGATTCTCTCTCTCTCTCTGTCGCTGCTGTTGTGGGTGATGGACAGTATTGTGCTGGTTACGTGAGGTGATGCATGTTGCGTTCTGACTCTGATCTGATGCTCCTCATACACACCGAAGCACTGAGATGAGGGAAAAATCAATATTATGAGACAACAGTGCGAGAGCTGTTGACCTGACCTGAGGGAGAGATGAAGAATGAGAGACTGTGTGATGAAAGTGACTGAGCACAAGAACGAAACGCTTCACTAGAAACACAATCCAGAAAAGACAAAGCCACAGCTTTGATGGATGAGTCACATGTCGTCCCCGCAGGTGATGTTGTGCTGAAGCTCCATGAATATTTAGACACATTAGCAGATGAACACAAGAGCAATACACTAATTTAGTTGCATTCATCCCTCAATCATCCGTTCTCCTGTCTGGACTGATTCTGCTTGATGCAAGCCAGATAAAAAGGTGGTTGTATATCTAATGCAATGCATTATGGTCTGTCATTATGTCATTAAGAGATATATCCCTTGTTTATACATTTGAGCAGATATACACAGGCCCACATGCAATTGCTGCTCTCATTTAGGGGAGAAATTCAGTGGATTAGATTTGAGAACAAATTGTAAGTCCTACAAATTTTGTTAGTAGCTGAAAACATAATCAAATTGGCCATGATTTTTTTTTATAAACAAACACTCAAGCGCTGGGCAAAATGTATAATTTTGTCAATGACAGGCATTGAAATTCTGCAGAGTTGTTTGTGGAGCTGCCGATTCTGTGTGGGTACATTTAATACATATAAAGGATTTTAGCATTATTTGACAAAAGTGCTAATACTAGGTTCTTTGAGCATTAGTAAATGATGTACAAGCTTTCTCTTTCATTTATGGCAGCAGGGGTATAAAATGTTTTTTTTTTTTTTAAATGTTTAAACCTGTTACTGATTTATTGGTCATTTTCATGCTATATTTTCTCACACAGTATATCACCTATACTAAGAACCTTAAAGCTCCACACACATCTGCACTAGGTGTTAGCTGAATGAGGAACTACTAGTGTCACCATGGCAGCAGGCAAGGCAAGCTGAAATCACGCCCGTGAGCATGTAATGAGGCGACACGGCACCATCTTCACTTTTGCATATGCACTTGTGCTTTCCTGTTTGTGTGTGTGTGTGTGTGACTTCTGCATTACACATTTGAGACCCTCTAGCACACCATCTGGAAGCCTCTAGAAGGGCCACCAATAAGCCTACTCAAATGTGACTCACGACTGGCATTAAATCAGTGTAAATACCGCACACGTTTAACCCCGTTACCCGGCACTAATGCAGCTGAGGGAAGGAGGGGCCTTCACAAATCTGTGAAAAGCGCTTCACGTCTGATAGTATTGGAGGGTTTCATGCCACATGGCCGTTAATATCGCCATTAGTAGCCTAGCATGATCCGCGAGTGCATGCAACCTGCGCCAAAAAAGCCCATCATAAGAAAACAAGATACTCTGTATTGTTTCAAATGATTATTAGTGGCATTACGTTTTTTTACAGTTCTCCAGGATTATACTTTTGTGAGGTTGTCTTTAATGTGTTGCAGTTAAATACTTTATATTTCATCGGTGTTAATGCAAACAGTATTTTTTTTCTTACAGAATTAAAAAAAATTAAATACAAAATACATTGAAAATTGTTTATGCGTCAAAGACCAAAAAGGGTTTCATGAAAAAATTAATAAGTGTAATACTGCTTTAAAATGTTGTAACCCCCACCCACCCCGAGAAATGTTTTCTGTTTAAATTATTTGCAATTTTGTTCTTGTTTTTCTAAGCCAACAATTAAGGCTGGGCAATGTATATCGAACGGTATATGATGCGCATCTCCTCAGTAAAACCGGTTCTTTGATTCTTTGAGTGGTAAATCTCCATCAGCTGTTTTCAAAGAGAACGCCAGCTTATACACAGAGCCATAGATCACTGACAAGCTACGCCATTGAATCACCCCCGAAACTTAACACGTAGCTTGTCGGTGGTCTACGGCTATGTTCATAAGCTGGCACTGCATTTAAAAACAGCTGATGGAGATTTACCGCTAATCAAAGAACATTCAAACATTAAATATCACACATTTTCCCTCTAAATTTACTCCGTAAAATGTAATTCAGTGTAACAATTTTGTCAGGCATATTTACAACAAAAATCAGTTAATGACACAATAAAAGATGAATTACTTTCACCCCAAATGCTAATTAGTTGTAATTTTACCAATTTGCCAATATCCTATTGTATCAGTAATATGTCAGTAAGATTTATTTTTTTGCTCATTTAAAAGGCAATCAAATTTAATATGCTTATACGCATGCATAATAAGGCCCAGATGGACTTCTTTAGATAATTCTAAAGAAAAAAAAGAGCTATTAAAAACACCTGGCAAGTACAAAACACCTTTCAGAAAATCTGACTGATATTGATTTATGTTGACCGTGACATGTTAAAATCTAGTAGATTTTTCTGTTATTTGGGATGAAGTGACATTTGTTTGGCTAACCCAAACCTTCTCTTGTTCTCACAGGTGATCTCTGCGCTGTCCAGGATCTCCCACAACAGCATCGCACAGATCAAAGGCATCAGGTAACTGCCTTCTTCCACACATGCTGATTGTGTTTCCTTTCAGTCGCGGTACGTCTCGAGTCTTGAGGGATCTTTCACAGCACTCTCTCGAGCTGCACCTTTTATGTGGCTCCATTCAGAGGGCCTGGAAGGGAGAAGCAGTTGGCACAGACTGCGGCATATGTGTGAAAGCTGTGTTGTTGTCGCTCCCCTCAGGTGTTTTAGCGAGGAGAGAACCTGCCTCCCTGCTTTACAGGCGACTAGGATCACTTCCTGTCTCATTATTTGTGCAGTCCATTCGCCCCGCTCCGCAAATAAAGCCTTTTATCCAACAGGGTAATGAGCTGATGGAGCGAGCCATTAGGCATTTTGCCAGAGCGGGGTGGAGGCGAGACAGGTCTGCCATTAGTCGGTAACCGACTGAAGGGTGCCTAAATCACTTCCTGTCCTCACCGGGCACAGAGAGATGGCCAAAATATTGCCTGTTGATTTGTCAAAGTCAGGGAAGAATAAAATGATTCTTTATTGTAAATGTTGTCTAAAGTAATTATAGGGGAAGATTTGAAGATGGATCCTGGCGGTAGACGCATCTGCTGTGACTAATGCGAGTCAAATTTGCACCCTGAGCAAGTCTTCTGTACAAACCATTTTAAGTGCACTGGTTTTTGGGAGTTCGCATAATTTCCTGACTGTGTACAGGAAGCAATGAAAGGCGGCTTTTTTTTCATCGCCGCCGTGGCGTGTGTCTCAGCTTTGAGGGGGGAAATAGCATGCCTTTTTAGTGGTTAGGCCGCCGTAACCCATATTTCTTTAAAAAGTCTTTAATTTCAGTCTATTGTTGGTGGTGTGTTTTACAGTTTTGTGGCGCGGAATGAAGGAAGCATAACAAATTCTGTCTGTTTTATTTCCCCACAAAGCAAGAAATGTCTCAGTCTTGTTTGGGAACATTCCTCGCACCTAATTTTAAAGCTGCACGTGGATGTTTTTCTAGACGGGGTTTAAAATTCAGCGACATTCTGGCATGCAAAATGCTAATCAATATTCAAAAAACTGAGCACAGTTTGGCTGCATTGTTTTAGTAATGAGAGACCCTCGGGAAAGATACCTCTGTAGGATCTTTTTTGCCTTTTGACCGCTCGGCCAGATTGGTTAATGGTTATTCTCAATGCCTGTTAATTAATTAGCTATCAAAAAACACAGAGTGCCGTTACACAGAAGGGAACTGTGACACACACACACAAATCTTGTTACTATTGCTGTTTTTTTGTTTGTTTGTTTGTTTAGTTTTTTCCAGCTGTGACCATGTTCTTTTCCTCTGAGCTCTGAGCTCTCAGTCAGTGATTGGAACACAAATGCACACTTTGTATTTATTGTTTACTATTGCACATCTGCACTGTTTTAATTCAACCTAACCATTAGATGGAAACCACTGCTTTTACATACAGAGCTGTCGCTTCTATATTAAGGTCTTTTATGGAGTAGCAGGAACAAGGAAGGGCAAAGTGTAAGTCATTCATCATGTTTTCGCTCTCTGTAGTTCAGCACCTGTTGACTTGATCTCTGGTTTCTCCTTTCTCAGCATGGTGTGTATCGAAACCACTGCTTTTCCAGATTCTGCTCAGATTGTATGCTTTGTTACATACCGAGTGAAGTTATGTTTCTCACAGCCCATGAGTTCATATAACCCTCCTTTTACTGTATTTTGGGGCCGAAATGCTGTTTATACATAAAACATCAACGCTTACCTTTAATTCATACACTGTAATGCTTTGTATAGCAGCAGGAACACAGTAGTTCTACTGTCTGTTGACTATCTAGCCTTCTCTAACTGAAATGAAACTTCATAAGTGACTGATTTGGAACAGTCTGCAAAGACCAAAACTGCATCATGCAAATAACACACAAGAGACTTAACTCTTTTGAGAGATTTGGATGTTTCAGTAATCATGTATAAATATAGTAAATTCTGCCTGCAGTAGGCTTTCTAAGAGCTATTGTGTCCTCGTTGCAAAGGGTCAGATCGTGGGTTGTGTGTGTGTATTGTTTTGAATTAATGAGAGTTTGGCCTACAGTATGTGTGAGAACAGATGCTTATGTCATAATGCTGTCAAATGTCATAATGCTCTTTTTTTTCCCTGCTGTGTTATTCTTTGACATTTCAAATATTTTTATTTTTAAGTGAATTCTGTTTGCATGGAAAGAGTTTTTGAAAACATTTTTGATTGCCAAAGAATTTAAAGCATAAGAGAAAAATGCATACAAAAATACGGTAGATAAAAATTGTACAAAAATAAATATACTTGTTTTAAAATAAGTTTCAAAAGTAAATGAATTTTTTTTGTATATATATATATATATATATATTAGGGGTGCAACGGTTCGCGTATCGTGTATTGTACGGTTCAGGGTCATTTTCCAAA
>JAUMHQ010000085.1:6939875-6968076 GCA_032361165.1 Enteromius paludinosus
CAGAGAAGCAGCACTGGACTGTTGCTCAGTGGTCCAAAGTACTTTTTTCGGATGAAAGCAAATTTTGCATGTCATTCAGAAATCAAGTCAGTCATTTCTGCAAAAGGTTTCCAACCCAAAGTATTGAGTTCATAACTGAACATAATTATTTGAAGGTTGACTTTTTTTGTATTAAAAACACTTTTCTTTTATTGATCGGATGAATCAGTTTTCATGAGCTGTATGCCAAAATCATCAATATTAAAACAATAAAAGGCATGGAACTACTTTAGTTGTGTGTAATGAATCTAGAATATATGAAAGTCTTATGTTTATCAGTAAATTACAGAAAATATTTAACTTTATCACAATATGCTAATATTTTGAAAAGGACCTGTATATATATATATGTATACATATATATATTAGGGTTATAAAGGTTCACAGAAATAACGGTTCGATACGATACGATACAGTGGTGTTATGGTTCGGTATGTTTTCGATACAGGGGGGCAGGGGGTTTCACACTGCATGATTTTACAATAGGAAGAATCGTAGACAACTTCGTCTCACTGCCAAACACTCGCGAGAAGTGACATGGAAAGACTGGAGTTCTCACGTGAGACGGGGATTATTAGCAAACAAAAGAAGCTTGCCATACAAATTGCATGTGTGCTAATTTTTGCATTGAAAGGAAGATTATAGAGAATATTTACCTTCTATACCTTCGTTACTCCTCCCCCAACATCCCCCTGCCCTCTCTCATTGGCTGTAAGTAATCGTTGATGTTATTTTCAGTCAGAACAGAATTTCACACGGCATGATTTTGAATCGCCGACAGGTCCAGATATTTAGCATGCCAAATATCTCACGGGTGTCGGCGACTCATAGGCGATTCTCTCAGATCGCGTCTCTGATAGTTCACACTGTGTGATTGTCACTCGCGTGAACAAGCACCAATTTGCCTGTGATTTTGAGGATTTGTCTGCGATTTATCAAAACCTGTCGGCGAGTTATAATCGGGGCAAATGTGAGCCTGACCGGCCGGTGTTGTACCGAATTTTGACTCCCTGCCGAATTATGACTCCCCTCGTTGAAATCAATACTAATCTTAACCACTCCCCCACACCTAACACTAAACCTACCAATACTAGGGAGTATTGACTAGTGTCGCTGCGGTGCAGCCTGTTTTTGAGTTGTGCTTGAGATGGCCGGTGCTTGTTCTAAAAAAAAAATTATATAAAAAATCTTCCGATTTCGATCCGTAGTCGGTCAATCGGCGCATCTCTAATATATACAGTACACACGGATAAATCACTGTTTTTAATCTGTTCTTCACGCAAAGCTGTGTTGTGGCTTGTAGAAGGCTTGGAATGAGTTGATTAGCTGAGGAGTCAGATTGGCATTTTTATCATTCTTTATTTTCTGTTTTGAAAATTTGAAAGCTTCAGGACACATGTATTGTTCTTGCATTTAAAAAAAAAACAACAACAATAATCAGGGCATTATTTGGTTTGTCATGTGCATGAGGGTAATGCAATTTTTTCTCTGTAAGTGAATTAATAATGCTCAAAATCTACTAAACAATATGCAGGTCTCACTCTCTGACTAAAACTGTACTTGCCATTAGGGACACTGCCTTAAAGAGACTCTTTTAACAGTTTTTCCACCCAGAGACCGCTCCAGTGGTCAGCCCCAGCACATCGTTCCCTCTCAGCAGACTGCTGTTGACAGTTTGGGGACATGGACTAATTTTGCTCTTCTAATGCTGCTTAGGATGCAAAGACTACAGGGCTGTGTTTTTGTGCCTGCCAGTCTGAGGCGGTGTGGTTTACTTTAATGACTCTAAAAATAAAGACTGGCGAGAGAAGCCATTATTTCCACACGGGATTAGTTGAGATTACAGATGAAATCACAGCAACCAAAATTCTAGACATGCTTGTTGACAAATTCACATAATTATCGTCCTGTTATCTCACACAGAAGAAGGGCTCTATAATAGGCTACAGTTCATTCAGTGCGTGGTTATGAGACCTCTTGGAAAAATACGAGTGGCTCTTGTAGTGGATTAATCAGAGATCCTTCATAAGGAGGGACGTGGAGTCACTGTTAGTCATAGAGATGATGAACCTCTTCCTCGGTCTATTCTGAATGTCAAGCGTGACATTTGAGCAGTCTGTCCTCCTTGCTTACTTGTCATTTGAGAACAGGGAGGATAAAAATTAAGAGATTAATACATTAAGTGACGACCACAAATCATGCAGAGGGAAGGATAACATCTGTTTGTGTACAGTGTACTGTTTATATACTTAAAAACAATGAAATCAAAACGTGATTTGACAGAAATGACTATTTACTTAATAAATGTTTCTGGTCTTAACATATGTTCACTAATAAAATAAATTGATAAAAAATACGCTAACCAATAATATCATAAATCCAGTCAAATCAAGCCTTGTTTTTTTAGTATTGAAATAGTTTTCACCTTACAAAATAGGTCAAGTTCCAGAAAGTATTTTTAAATTCCACTCCAAGATATTTTTTTAATCTGTTTTTTCTGTATGTTGTTTTCTATTTTAAATGTTTATGTTAAAATAATCTTCCTCCACAGGAGTGTACCATGAAGGTCCAGGAGGGGAAATTCAAACTGCAGGATCTCCTAGTGGTCCCTATGCAGAGGGTCCTCAAATACCACCTTCTGCTTAAGGTGAGAGCCACCCTCAACATTACAGTGAGCTCACTGAGCAACTTGTTGATCACCATTTCTTCCAATTTAAAGTTTGAAAGCAGCAGCAGTACCTTGTGAACCCCAAAACCCTATAAAACATTCAGATCATTTTACCTCATCCAACAAGACCCATTTGGCTCTCCACTCTGCTCAGCCACTGCTAATAGAGATCATGTATAAAACAGGACACCCTGCATGATACAAACCATCATTAATTCACAAAACACATTAATAATGGATACAGAGAGAAAGACTGTGACGTGTGACAGACGGTCAGGACACAGCGGAGTGGGAAGTGAGCATTGGGAGGTGGATACAGTGACACTGTTTAAATCAGCCATGCTTAAATCATATTATCCGTAGCCCATTTCATACACTCAAACCCAGGGAGTGTCTCTGCGGTGTAGCCTGTTTTTGAGTTGTGCTTGAGATGACCGGTGCTTGTTCTAAAAAAAAGATTTGCTAAATCTAACAAGACCACCTTCTTTTAGGGACATCCACGTTTGATGTCCTCAGTTAAACAAGTTTTTTAGAATTATAATTACATACATTCAATCAAGCTTTTTGCATGGTATAAGTATGTATTATTTATTTTACGTGTTTGTGAGTTTGTGCATATATGCACTACCATAATAAACCAGCACAAGTCTTGTGTCAGGCCAAGTATGCATGATTTATCATTATGTTGTCTGTCCACAGGAGTTAGTAAGTCACTCTATGGACCGCCCGGAGAGACAGCAGCTTAAAGAGGCACTAGAAGCCATGCAGGTTTGAACTCTTTTATGACACATAATATAAACATAATAGCCTAAACAGTGTTTGATGTCAATAGTTGAGTTGTATTATAATGCCTAGGGTAATGTTTATGGGGATCTCTGGGGACTTTTTATATTGGGATATATTTATATATCTGAGTGTTTTGCCTTTGTCTGTCTGTCTGTTAAGGACTTGGCAATGTACATCAACGAGGTGAAGAGAGACAACGAAACCCTGAAGAAAATAAGTGAATTTCAGAACTCAATAGAAAATCTAGTAAGTGTTCATGAAGTTGAAAGTGAACAAAAATAACATGAAAGTTATTTTTATTAGTTAGAAAGATATTTGCCTGTGCATGAAATATGCAAAAATATAATTCATATTCAGTGGCCTACCTGTTTCTGTTGACGTACCCGTGTAAATTTTGATGTGGAGAACATGGTATCAGTATTTATGCAGTTTGGTACTGACGTCATGAAAAGCTTTTATGAGGATTGCAAAAATATAGTTGTCAACTGAAAGACTTATGATGTCTGAAAATGTGCCCATTTCAGCATTCTGGCCAATTCCTCTTTATCCCCAAACATTTAGTTTTTTTTACAAGCCTCCACCTGCCCCCCGTCTGTCACTTCTGTTCAGTAAAATAAATCCTAAAAGCCTCCAGGCCACAAGCACTGGCAGGATGTATTTAGGGTTGTGTTTAAAGGGGAATGAAATCAGTGTATCCTCTCCCAGTAGCTAATGTAAGAGTTAGCGTATCAGCTCTGTTTTTTTTACGTGAAAGTCTGTGGTGCAGATGACGCCCACGGCTAAACATGTGAGGCATGCCACTTACAGACAAAAGACATAAACTGTGGACTCTGACTTTATTAACTCCTAAAATAGCAGCCACTGTAGCATAAAAGCCTATATATACAGTTGCATGTATGTACTTTTTTTTTGACGTAACATCATCTTCAAGTACAGTATGTTATTTTAAATGATACATAAACTTATTTATGTTAAAAACATATTGCAGGAATGTTATCACAATAACGACAAAAAAGCTTTTAAGCCAAGCTTTGAGGAAACGATCACTGGTTCTGTTTGCAGAATTTTTCTTGGGATGCACACTAAAACCCCCCCCAAAAAAAACTCCCTGTAACTATCCATATTTTTCAATTCCATCTGACGCATTTAAATTTTACTTGCACTTACCTGTAAAATTACATATTGCGTACAGGAACAAATGACACTTGAATGTACAGTATGTCACAGAGTAATTCCTCAAGCTTTTTTGCCAGTATAAATGTAAAAACTGTGTTTATGTGTGTGTGTGTGTGTGTGTTTCACAGCAGGTGAAGTTAGAGGAATACGGCAGGCCAAAGATAGATGGAGAGCTTAAAGTGTGCTCTATAGTTAACCGAACCAAACAAGACAGGTACGACTGCACATTTATTATGTTTTCATATGTAACAAAAATGGCCTTTGACATCTGCTACAAACAGAATGGATTATCTTTTTTTTTCTGTTTTCTGTACCTAGATACATCTTCTTGTTTGATAAAGTTGTGATTGTTTGCAAGAGGAAAGGCTACAACTACGAGTTAAAAGAGATCATTGAACTTCACCTCTACAAGATGTCTGATGACCCTATGAATAACCGTGACATGAAAAAGGTAAGGCCTATGATCCTCCAGCCATCAGGCCTGTTTCATAATAAATATATCTGATCATATTGCTGCTTTCAAATCGATTCGACCAATGATCTTTATGTATTACGTGTGAACTGAGCAAAGGCAAATGGGACAATCTGATCGTTTGCTTGGTGAATAGCACAGATGGATTGCGTTCATTATACACTCGTCCTTGAGTGTTAAAGCATGGTGCTCATAATTTCAACCAATCAGAGCTGATGCACTGCTCTCTTCGGTGCTCTAGCATGTGTATGTAAATTAAGAGAAGCCAATGCATTCTCCATGAATCTAACAATCAGGAATTTTTGCATGTATATGAGAACGCACGTGTAACAGGGTGTCTCTCTCTTTCTCTCCTTTTCTCTCTCCGCCTTCAATTTCTTTGCATGCCCACCAGTCAAGTGGAAAAATGGTAAGCTGAATGCTCATGTTCTCTAAGCGTTAAGGTGCTGTGATTGTGCCTTTCACTGATCTGTTTTCTGTCTTCTCAAGAGTTCCACGGCAGCTTTACAGTGGCAAAATGGAATCATCGTGTTTATAAATTGACAATTTAAGATGTTCTGTAGACACATTTTTCACATTTTTAAGATGTTTTTTACTTGACACTGCATTGGTTGACCCCAAAATGAAAATTGTTATCGTTTACTCACCCTCATGCTATTTCAAACCTGTATAAATAACGCAATAGAATATATTTTGAAGAATGTTGGTAACCAAACAGTAGCCATTGACTTTTTCCAGATTTTTCCCTACAATAGAAGCCAATGGCTGCATTCTTCAAAATATCTTCTTTTGTGTTTGGCAGAAGAAAGCTTAAAAGTTTATTTATGGTTTATCCCCACCCATAGTGGTCCTATGGCTTCTACCTGATCCATCTGCAGGGGAAACAGGGCTTCCAGTTTTTCTGCAAGACAGAAGACACCAAGCGCAAGTGGATGGAGCAGTTTGAGATGGCCATGTATATTAGAATCACATCAGTGTCTAAATTGCACCGTATTTAGAAGTTGATTGCCATATAATGTGTTGCTTTTTAATTCCCACAGGTCAAACATCAAACCCGAAAGAGCCACTGCCAACCAGCACAACTTCCAAATGCACACGTTTGAAAAGAACACCAACTGCAGAGCCTGTAAAATGCTGCTGAGGTGAGGGATCACACACACTAATGCAACTTCTCTCCGAAATTACAGAGGCAGCTCAACAGACTGAGGCGGGCTTCAACCCATGTTACTAGGCTACTGCTCTGACCTCTATTACATGAACTGCTTCACTGATTGGCTGTATTGACTCGTGTGAAATCATAGTGCACTGACCTAAATTTGCCACTCTGTAGCACAGGTCAGTGTGCACAATGGCTGCTAATTATAACGCCTCTGCATTTCAATTGGGGTGCAAACTGGCCCGGGATTAGTTTGGATGTTGAATGTTGCTGCTTAGTTGTGCTGACATACGGAGTCACATGGGGTGATTGTTGTGGTTCTATTAATGCATGAAAGAGTTGGCTTCTAAAGCTAAGCATCACTGTTACAGTAGCTCATGCCTAGAATTTGAACAAGCTTGTAAATAATGGGCACATATTTAGTGCTGTGGACATTATTGATGCCTGGAATTGTGTTCAAGCAATTAAAATGAATGATTTTGCAACTGGATCTCAAATACCATCTTTAGGGCCGACTGTCCGTACTATTAAGTGATTTATGAATATCTATGCTTTTATGTATCTGCTATAATGATGATGTTAAGTGTAATTGCAAAGCCAACAGTCTTCTTTAGAAAGCAGCTTGGAGTCAGCATTGACGAAACCATTCGAAATCTCTGTTGCTGTCTCTTTGTTGCTAATCGCACTACAAAAAATAAAATAAAATTAATAATAATTATAATAATAATAAAACATAGACATGCAGCAAAAACAGCTCTTTTGATATGGACCAGCTAGCAATAACCCCAGAACGCTTCAGCAATTGCTTAGCAATGCTTTGGCAACTGCTTACTGTACAACACCCTAGAAACATAATGCTGAGTTGTGCATGGGCAAGCATCATTCAAAACCATAACGAAATCTAGTTAAAGCCAGACAATTTATCATCAGAGTGTTTCTCTTATTCTCCTTCTATCCCTCTTTCTTTAGGGGTATTTTCTACCAGGGATACTTCTGTTCAAGCTGTGGGACTGGCGCCCATAAGGAGTGTCTGGAGGTTATTACCATCTGCAAAATAAGTGAGTCTTTAACAGAAAGAATCACATGTATATTACATCTGCCCTAATTAAAGATATCAGACCACTGACCATGCTCTCTCTCTTTCATTATTATTTCAGGTCCCCATGATTCGGTGAGTTTTTAGTGCCCTGTACTAATAAACTTCCATCTCTCCGATAAATTAATCATCTTTTCTCACTGACTTGAACCAAACTTTACTTCTTGATTTAATCTTAAAGTTTGTCGTCAACTTTGAAAAATGCTTTAGGGATGTCTTAAATGATGCCTTATCTGCTTATATAAAAACTATGTTACACTTTGAAGTGCATTAAATCATAAATTCCCCTCTGTATTTGACAGGAGCCAGGGCTTCCACAATCAGGTAAAATATAAGTAAAATGTGATTTTGTCTCCATCTTCTCTGATCTTAATGTGGTTATGTCAATATGAAAAATTTAGATACTGCGCACATCTTCAGGCTGTTAAACTGAAATATATCACATTTAGATGCTTTAAAGAAATTATACATCAGCTATCTGCTGCCATCTAGTGTATAGGTAACGCATGCAGAAAAATGCAGTGTGGGTGTGTTCGAAGAAAATGCATTATAAGCATCTATGTACTTTGTGCTTTGCTCTATTACAAGCTTTTTATTTTTTCTCAATGTGTTCTTAAGGTCCAAAGATGGTGGCCATAAGAAATTACCATGGTACCCCTGCCCCGCAGGGCAAAATGCCTCTCTGCTTTCAGACAGGAGAAGTCATTGAGCTCTTGAAGGGAGATCCAGACACATCATGGTGGGAGGTATGATATTTTAAAATGAACGTTTACCATGTTTACATAGATAACCTGTGCTGTTGTGTAAATGTTACACTTTCCATGTGCCATGTGATAGCAAAACTAGCTGTGGGGAGTCAATTAAATGGAGTAATTGGATAGTTGGCCCATTTTTAGCAATGATAGCTTGGTTTTGATTGGTTGAAATTGCAACACATAAACAGCAGTCACTCTTTGATGTGTCACAATCACAAGTTATGCTAGAGACAACAGAATCAGAAATACAGTTCCAGAACAGGTAAGTGAGATTTATAACCAGTAGAGCTTTTTTTCTCACGCCATTAGCAGGTTACCTTCGAACTCTGGTCATACTTAATGCAGTTTTTTGTAGTATAACCTGAAGCCTTGTTTTTGGGGGCTTGCTTTTCTTACTTCATTAATCCTTACCTTTCAATCGTTGCATTTTTGTCTCAGGGCAAACTCATCCAAACCCAAAAGACTGGCTTCTTCCCCAGTTCCAGTGTGAAACCATGCCTAGACCCAAAGGTACTTGTTTAGTAAATTCAAATCATTCTAACATATAGATTTTCTTAAATTATTGCTAATATTTATTTTCTTTCTCTCAAATATATGCATAAATATTAGATGTGTTCTCTCAAACCTCTCTTGATGTTAGAAAAACCATTATTGTCTCAAATAATTTTTTGATGGTTTTCTCTTCTATAGCCTTTCCAGTCATTTTCCAGCCGCCAGTCCTCCAGAGAGGCAGATTACAACGTTTATCCCTGGTATTTTATCCATTCTTGCCCTTTACATTACCAAGATACTACAAGATTCACAGTCTTATATTAAACATGAATAATACAATTAACTATACTACTGTTGTTTGAGCTAGTGAAATTTGCATGAAATTACATGTGTGTAGAATCAGTGATGATGATTGATTAGTTTTAGTGTAATTGTGAGGCATGTTGAGTCCTTATTGTCTTTTAATGAGGTAACGACCTCTGTGAGAGTTGCTGTAATGATGTACAGGGTATTGAACGGTCTCATGAATGAGGTGTGTTTTCCCTGTGGACTTCAGGTTTGCAGGAAACATGGAGCGACAGCAGGCCGACAACCTGCTTAAGTCTCACAGCAGCGGTACCTATCTGATCCGAGAGAGGACGGCGGAGGCTGAGAGATTCGCAATCAGCATCAAGTGAGTGTTACAGGGAAGACATGTATTCATGTCGAGTCTGTCTTCTTTTAGTATTGTCAATCACCGTTGAAATGCGCCTTTTAACAGGTTCAACGATGAAGTGAAGCATATTAAAGTTATTGAGAAAGACAACTGGATTCACATCACAGAGGCAAAGAAGTTTGATAGCCTCCTGGTAAGAGAAACATTTCACAGTTAATGAGATTTTACTATGTTCACTTGAAGCATCTTTTAAACAGTAATAAATGTGTATGAATCAAAATCTGAAATGAGTCACTGGAATATGTGAGTTGTTGCATTTGTTTTTGTCTGTCTATAGCTGTCATATGCTACACAGCTGTTTAATGCTAATTTAGCTCTGATGTTGCGTTTCACTTATGCAGAACCACAGCCTAATCTAAACCCACCTAAAACTATTATGTTTTTCCCTGCAAATACTGGTATTTGTTCTAGAAATGCTGTGTCACATTATCTTGATAAAGCTAAAGGAAGCTGGAACATGGAAAGTGCTGTAAGTAACTTCAGATCTGTTTCTTTGTTACAGGAGCTTGTGGAGTATTATCAGAGTCATTCACTGAAAGAGAGCTTTAAGCTGTTGGACACGACATTACGGTACCCTTACAAATCCAGGGAGCGCTCAAGTTCTCGCACCAATACCCGTTCACCAGGTAAACATTTGCTGCCGTAATCCTCCGCAGCGTTTTATCTCTCTTTCTTCCTCTCCCTTACCCTCTGCCTTTTTTTATTTTCACTCTTCTGCTTTCTTGCTTTTTCTGGCCCACATTTTTTTTATTGAGCCCCCACCAGTCTGGCCAGCAGCCTTCCACAATCTTTGGACATGCTCTGGAAGTCTGAACAAACAAACCCTGCCAGCTGGTCCCGCCCTCACATTCTGTATGCCCCGCCTTCTGGTATTTGAAATGTCAGTCATCTTAAGCTGGGTTGTCATGGAGCCGCCCACTCTGGCTGAGGCTGAGGCCTGACGGAGACTTCTGGCTCCCGCAGCCAAGTTTTGCTCGGCCAGCTGAATAGGTTCCAATAAACAGATGCTTCATTAGATGTATTATAAATGATGTGCCTTTGTTCGTTTTCCAGTCAAGCTCAACTGGTGTTCACTGATGTTTTTATGCAAGTGGGTGAACACAATGTCTGTTTGTAAGGGGCTGAGAATATCCCATATGCAGGAGCCATTCACCCAAATTTTGTCATTCACTCGCACCCATGTGACTTACTTTTTCCATTGAATGGAAAAGGACACTGAATGTACTTTTCCACACAATGGAAGTAAACGAAGGCTGATACACATACCGTTCAAAAGTTTGGGGATGGCCAGAAGTGTCTTTTTGCTAACGTTTTACATCTTTTATTTCTGTGATGCAAAGCTGAATTTTCAGTAGCCATTACTCCAATCTTCAGTGTCACATGATCCATCAGAAATTTTTATCTTCTTATCATAAAAGTTGAAAATAGTTGTGCTTCTTAATATTTCTGTGATACAAGGACAAAAATAGCTACATTTATTTGAAATGTAGATGTTATATAAGTGTGTATCTCATCAATTTAATGCATTGTTGCTAAATAAATGTAAAAAAAGAAAACATATTAACCCCAGCCTTTTGAATGCTAGTATACCTAAAGTCCATTTTTTTCCTGTTGAAAACATTAGTGTTAATGTTAATATCTGCTTTCTAGTTACTTTTTCACAGAACACAGCTACTCTCTCTCTCACACACAAACACTTTACATGCCCTTGAATTTTTTTTTTTTACCCTGTAATTTTATGCCCTTCCTCTTTTGTTTGCGCTCTCTCTCACTTTATGTATGTCTGCCTGTCTGTCTGTCTCTCTCTCCCCCATACCGTCTCAGCAGCCACCTGTGCTTCCTACAACTTCTCCTTCCTCAGTCCTCAGGGCCTCAACTTCTCCTCTCAAAGCTCTGCTCCCTTCTGGTCAGGTACTGCGCTTCTTGCTTGTTTGTGCTGCTCTTGCATCATCCAATCCCTCTTCACATTCAGCCCTTCATCTTCCTATCAGCAAGTCTTTTTGTTTGTGTTTTCATCATCATTATCTCATCGCTCCGGACGTTCATAAAGACCAGCATTAGTCACAAGCTTTATTCCATTTACATCTCGCTCACAATGTTGTAACGTCTCGATCATTTTACATGGGCTAATCTTGGGATGTTGCTGGCCTTGTACAGTATTCACGCCCAGGGTAGTCAGCACAGCTGTGGCGCGATACAACTTTGCTGCCCGAGACATGAGAGAGCTGTCGCTGCGAGAGGGGGACATCGTCAAGATCTACAGCAAGATTGGTGGAGACCAAGGCTGGTGGAAAGGAGAAGCCAACGGCAGGGTAATAAAACAAGCAAATGAATTAAATATAACCTTCAAAAGTTGCAATATAAGCAATTTAAATGGACACTGTTTCCATGATTTTTCATTCAGATTGGATGGTTCCCCTCTACATACGTCGATGAGGAGGGTGTGCAGTGAAACTCTGGGGTCATAGATCATCCAATAAAATCCACAGCCCTCTGAGAGGACTCTTTGGTTTCCATGGCAACATCTCTTTTTGCTGGAAACATACTTTACAATGAATATTTGTACTTTTGTCTCCTTTCGTCATGTACGAATATGCTTTTTTTCCCCTTTCTCGGAATGTCTGTGTGATCTCTGTGAAGAAAACTGCTCCGAGTCTGTTCGTTCTCAGCGGTGGGAGGAGGGAGCTGTGAACAGAGCAGAACTTTGCCTTGAAGTGACAAAGGACAAGCATGGCTTTAAGTTTGTACAGAAATACCTGTAAGGTGCGCTGGGATATAGTGGGGAGTGGGGATGTATAAAATTATATATAAATATAATTTATTAAAGAGATATATCTATGATTAAAATGCAAAGTTGAACATTTATTCAACGCCAGCAGCGCAAAGAATATAGTATGAGAGCAGAAAAGATGCACTTTGCATTTCTTTACAGAGAGAATTTGCCTTAGTAAATGGTAATGCCTTTAAAGGTGGAGGTAAAGAGATGGATTCAGACTCCTCTTGCACATACACACTCGAACATCTGCCCTGTCCAGAAATACGGTGCCTTTTTGTACATGTTCTTCACTCCCAACAGTCTCATTTGAATAGCTGCTGCGTTATCGCCCTGTTCAGTAGCGGTGCACTCTCACGACCCCATCCGCCCGTTCAGCTGGACGCTGCAAAACCAGAAGACCGTAAAAGAGACTGAACATTTTTTGAACTGGAATGACGAGATCTGCTCATCATCTCACTGGAACGAAGGGGCAGCTAACCGAAAGCATTAGGTCATGGCTGGAATTGTTCGGACAATGAAGGATACAAGCACCGTCATGCAAAAGTGCAATGGAGGATCAGGATGAGGTTCAGTGAACGCTGTTTCTGTGAATGCTGAATGCTATTCTGTGCACTGATCTTCATGAGTACCCAGAGGTTTTCTTGTTGTCTTCTACAAGCACATACATTTTGCCATTCCACGTATCTCGTCTGCAGCCTTCCACATTACAGTATCTTGCCTTACTGGTGGACACAACTTGGTGCTACAGTGCTACATATTAAAATCTTGGAGTTGGGGCAGAATTTTCGTTTATGCTGTTGTGGACGAGAAGACCCACTGCTGAAGAACCTCAGCCATCAAGTGCACTTTAAATGTCCAGAGACCTTTTAACACAGGACACCACACTGCAGATCTGGACATTAAGATGTCATATTATTTAAAAATTGTTTTTGAAATGTTCTTATTTTTACCTCTGGAACAAGAAAAAAAAAGTAAAATCCTTGACACTATGAGCAGCGGTCCCTCAAAGTTGAACATCACCTGTAAACTCCGTAAGTGCATGGATGTGTCCCTCGTACAGTCTTTGGAGAAAACCCTTTTGCCGTGCCAGCCATCAGAAATTGAAGCCGTAAATGGAGATTGGAGAGTGTTAGACTGTAATAAAGCATCGGATGTGTTTTAGCTGCACCCCAGACTTGAGTACAGCTGTCTGCCGCTCAGGTCAAGGTATCGCTGGTTTTGGGGCTTAGTACCTGTTTGTGTAGTGGACAAAAAACCCATTGCATGTGGTAATAGATATTACAACTGCTGTCTGTGAATCCTGAAAAAAAAAGATGTTAAAAAAAAAATAACAAGAAATTGTGTACATTTTTTGAATGGTCAGTTATTTGCAAACTGAGGTCTATCATGAAATAAATATTTCTTTTTTTGCCTATTTAAGGTGTCCTGTTATCTTGATACTCCGATCGGATGTATGTGTTTAGAATCTCCACCAGGGGGAGCCAAGTTACTTGCTTTTTCATGACACGCCTGACTTGATTTATAGAGAAATATTTTTCAGTCAAGACTGGTCCTATGGCTTGGACTTAAGGATGTGAGACCATCTGTGCGTGATCTTACATCTGTTCTGCCCATCACTTTCAATTCCACCATAATAAATCTGTTCACCGACCAATTCAGCACCTATTGACAGAGAGAGGAAGAAGCATGGCATCTCTTTGTCTTATCGTTTTATAAAACAAAATGCAGCAGGAACAAAGAGCCAGTCTTACTGTGATTAGTCTTATATGAGATTATCATTAGCATTGGCACATCCAATTAAAAGAGATCTCCTTGAGAGCAGCTTGCGTCATGCCCAACTAGCTTGCTTTTTTTCTAATTACCTCAGCTAGGTTGAGATTTATCAGTTGATTTATCAGCTGGTTTCCAGAGATGACATTGCCTTGACACTGATGTCTTTATTAAATTGTCCATAGAGAATTTTATGTTAAAATGACTAAAGATCTATCCATCTTTCTAGGCTGAGGTAAAAAAAACAAATTTTACATAAAATATGAGCCCATTTAAATACATATTCACTCGGCTCATTCTGTGAATTAAAGCTGTTCACTAACAAAACACTACCTCTGTACTAGTTCGTGGAAATATGTTTGTTGTATACCATGGCGTAGCCTGTAGTATCGTGGTATAATCTGTTAACAACACTATGTTGCCACAGTACTTTAGTGTTAACATTAAACCAATGAGATTGTGCATGGCTTATTTTTTTATTTTCATGCACAGATAAAACGCATTCAAAATATTTGCACTTTTCTAGCATACTTGGTAATATCACCGAATCAAGGGTCTTGTATTTAACCCTTTCCTCAATTTAAATGTACAGTCCGCAACCTCAAGGGGTAGTTATGACAAACCTTTACAAAATGAATAAAACAGCATACAGTTTATACAGTTAGCCTACAATATCTGGATATGTGTAGATTTCTGATTATATTATATATGTGACCGACTGTATTGTCAAATATTTGTCTCTAATTTATGGGAAATGTACATTTATTGCATTTAGACTTAATATACGTGTGTGCGTGCGCGCGCGTCGGTGTGTATGTGTAAGAAAACTTATTTTCGGTCCATATTTGTGTACGTTAATCGTGGACCAGTCATTAAAGAGCACTAGCTACATTTGGGCAAGGGCGCTGTTCGATTGCATAAATGTGTCTTTACGCTTTGATGTAGAGTTTTTGTAATGCTTTAAATAATCCCAATCGTTTTCGTGGCATATCCTCGTGTTTTCGGGACTGACGCGCGTCGCTGAAGCAGTGGAGCTCAGCTCATCTCGTCTCACACTCATGGATCATCACATCCAGACAGGTTCTCTGAAACCTCGTCAGCATCGCGCTTGTCGGGTAAGTCTTTTAAGTGCTTATTTGCGCCATGATGAACGGAGTATCGGATTTCTATTTATGACCTGCTTTTTGTGTATTATTATATTTTCTGATCATGTGTCTCCAAAGACACCTCTTTTAAAAGGCTTGCTATCATAAATGTAGGCGGTGTTTTCGCAAGGCGATCCTTTACAGGTAATTGACACATTTAAACGATATTTACAATGCACATAAAAAGTATAAACCGACATAGTTTACCAAAAAGCTCAAAAAAATAAATAAATCAGTGGCTGTGTTTTAAAACCCAGCGAGCTGTAAGCTGTGGACATTGACAGGACACCGTCTGCGTTATTGTTAATTGCTGTTTTCTACATGCACGCCTCTCGCGACATACAGTAGCGTTTAAAGTAGTTCAACTTTCAAAAACGAGACTCACGCTGTGTAGACTATGTAGGTGTGTCTAGACGGCATGTTTGGTTAATATATACGCAAGCCTACTTATTCAGCTTCATTTCGAAACACAAAAAAGATCATTTGGATACATTTGAATTGTTTTGGACGTACAATGCAAGTCACAGATAAAAGTCATACAGGTATCGTATTATTACTATTACGAATTAGCTGTAGTCCTCGTGTGCAAAGGTTTGGAACAACTTTAGGGTGAGTAAATGATGACAGATTTGCCATTCCTGAGTGAACTATCCACCTCCACTGAACCGGTTCTCTGAGTGCTGCTAGGGGAAGGGGACCTGACTTACAACGTCGCTTAAAAAGCAAGTGTTTGGAGATGATGTCGGTTACCTCAGAACAATAGTGATATGATGTGGCATTTTGATGCAGTCCATAACGCTACACTTAATGTCACGCTTTGCCCTTTCTTTCAGTTTGCCCCTCTTTCTAAATGTCAGGGCTCCATTACTGATTGCAGTAGATTCCCTGATGATAGTGACGGCAGGGCTGTACCTGAACTTTTCTGCACGTAGCTCTGGTGCTACAGAGGTTGAAATGTTTGTAGCTCAGGCCACACAGTTGTAGCACAAGTATAAGAAGTCTGTCACCATCTCTGACAACAACCAGTAATCAAGTTCATTCATCACTTAGGCCTAAATCTGTGACGTTCACATTAAATACAGTTTGAAACATGAGGGAAAAAGGGTCATTTCTTTTTATATTTATGTATGCTGACATCTATACTGAAATAATGGCTGTAAATTGCTAGTATATTTCACAAATAAGTAACACTGAGTTGACCCTTCACAGTAAGTTTGACTGACAGGCAATTTGACTAATCATGACACAGAATTTGCCATTTTTGACTGACAAACAAACCAGAGTAGACAGTGGACTTGAACTCAAAAAAAGGTGTGTACAGCGTAGACATCTTTACGCAGTTGAAACAATATACCTTCTGATGTTCATTTATGTTTATTTTATGCTATAACTAGTAAATTGTGAGAGAAGATCAGTTCGTGTGTCGCTTGAATTGAAGCGCTACAGCGATCTGTCAAATCATTACAGAGCCACAAAATTTGAATTAAACAAGTAATAGAAGTAGACACGGATAGTTTTTGGTGTAAAAAAGACTCCAAAAATTTTATACACCGCTTCTAAGCATAAAATAATTGCATTTTAGGCATCATTTCAAATGCAGCATATGTGCAATGTCTGCAGTGCAAAGATTTAGTTGATCCTTTCATGAATGGTAGCAGCCCTAATCTTAATTAGTGCAAGTAATTAAAATATGTGCTACCTTACTGTGTGCAGCTTAATTTTTCTGAATTGTTCTGAGAGGAGTGCTCTTTGTTTGCTTTGTTTACATATCGCAATACGCACAGAACAGCTCTCAAAAAAGCTCAAATAAAAGCTTCAGCGTATGATAGGGAGTGTTTTTATTTTTTCTTGCTCAGATGGTTGAGGGTGCTAACGTCTGTAAACGTCTCATAACCCCAGAGTCCTTGAAAGTGGCCGCTGCTTGCCAATCCACGTCTGTTCAGATGTTGTATGCTATGAGAGAAGAAATCAGGGAGCAGGGTGACTGACTCATTGAAAATCATCTCAGATGGATGGCTACCCAGTCATGCATTGAGATCTGAATGAGCTCTGTGCCACTCTGGCTCTGCCTCATGGCTGGATTGGATGGAATAGACATAGGAATGGTGTTGGCGCAGGTGTTGCCAGATTTGCGGCAGTTGGTGAGGTGGTTTGTTGGTATATTTAATGAGTTGGGTTCACGAGTTCGTGTTTTCCATCAATTCATCGGGTTTCGGATGAGTAGTCTGCTGCTAACTGCGTTAAGCAGTACTCCATTCATTTTCACAGATGCAAAGGAGTTCAGCAAGTCATGTTGCTCTCTAATGCTTAATTCATTACCCATAATTCAGCGAAATAGATAATATCTGGAGCTCTTTTTTCACCCGAAGCGGTTAAATCAAGGATTTTTGTTATTGAAGAGCCACACAAGCTCATTTAAACGAAACGCTTATGAGATGCATGCGGTGTGAAAATGTCAGGATGACTGAAATAAGTTCTCTTCACCGTGACCTCTAATTTAAACAGTGCAGGGGGAAATGATCAGAACAGCTCTCAGATTTCGAATAGAAAACCCCCACCTCGCCTGAGGCTTTACTATAAGCTATAATAACAATCAAGAGGAAACCCGCCTCATGAGGTGCAAAAATACTGACGTTTATATTATACACCGTGGCTCTGCTGTGTCACAATAAAAACAGGGTCCAAACGAATAGCTACATAGGAAGACATTGCATGTAAATTTAAGGCATTATTACGAAGCTCTATTTGATATCTCATGCACACCACTATGCCGATGGCGGTTTCCATCTGGCTTTGGAGAGCTGCCGTTCTGGGTAGCAGACTGTGTTCATTTGTGCTCCCCCACAATGAAGGGGACATCTATTTCCTGTTCTGCAGCTTGACGCAGAATTGAGATGGGATGTCATTCAGGGCTCCAGACTGCACTAGAATGCACCTAATTGTCATAAATGTGACAATAATTCAATCTAGTCGATAGTAGCGAAAGACTGGAAAATGTTGCATGCATGAGCATCTTATCTATCTATTTATCAGCTAAAAAGGCAAACATGTTTCTTTAAAACAAAGCCATATTTACATGGCACAACATTATTGTATGTCAGGGGCCCTGGATGTTTGTCTTGAGGGAAAATTTATATGACCCAGTGTCTGCTGTGTGAATCATCAGACTAATGAAAAAATACATGTGTATGGACAGCGTGTTTTATCCATTTAATTTCCCAGCACCCCACACAGTGCTGCCCTTTTTGCATTGTAAAATCACAACCCACTTAATTTGCTTGAAACTCTTATGATAAAGAAGGTTAGGAATAAAGTGCCCTTCCATATTTAGTGGCTCACGGCAGTTTTAGGTGTATTTATAAAGGAGAGTCACCTCAGCTAGGAGACCCTCAGGAGGTTTGCACAGTTATTGTGGAAGCCACCCACTGCTTGCAAAGAAATGAGTTCAGGATAACACTCTGGCAGCGCACACACATACACACACTTCCGCTCAAATGACACCCAGAATAGTACTGTTGTTCTTCTCTCTGAGCATCTTGGGTTTAATATGCAGGCTGGCAGTGTATGTGAGGCACGTCGAGGGTGGGTTTATGGGTAAAAGTCATTGTGTATGGTTGACAAGCACTTTTGTAACAGACTCTTTATGGGGTCTGTGTAATTACACACTGTATGTTACTCGCCCCTGACAGCTTTTTAGCATGACCCCCCTCCTCTCCTTCCCTTGCTCTTTCTCCTTGTCTGGAAATGAGACCTCCGGCATCCCACCATTATTTCCCTGCAGCGAAGTCTCCTCGTAGCATTGTAAACACACACAGCCCTCCCTTTACTGCAGGTGATTCATGGTTGTCTTAAAATTAAACTCTGATGCTTAGAGGGAAGGTTGTTGGAGATGGGGATAAAAGCTACACATGTTGTTGGAAGCTTCTGAGATTTTGTGTCAGAAACAGCAGATATCCCTCCTGCTGTCAGCACCTCACTGTTATTCTTCTTCCCCTTGTGACTGGACTGAAGGTTGACCCGTTTAGTTGGAAATGGGCCTTGTGGAAGAGTGCTCGAACGTATTTGATGTGCTCTTTTAGACACACTTTCTGTGCATGAGCTTTGTGAGTGTTAACGTGTGTTTGTTTTAGTGCATTTAAAGGGATAGTTCACACAAAAATTCCATCATCATTAATTTTTTTATTTATATACATTTTTATTTGTTATTTCTTTTTTTCTGTTTTTAATTAATTTATTTTATTATTGTTATTATTATAATTATTATTTATTTTAAAATCTTAGGCTTTGTATTATATAAAAAGATTAGGGCCAAGCAATAATAAAAAATAAAACCACTTTAAGTAATACAATTTCAAGAAAGAAGTTGAAATAAAATGTTGAGAATAAACTCATTAAATTACAAGAAAAAATGACTTTATGATTGTAGACTTTTTTTCTCAAAATGTAACTAATTTTTCTCATAATTGAACGAGTTTATTCTCAACATTTTACTAAATGTAATGAATCTTTCCTTAAAACGTAATGACTTTTTTCATGTAATGAAAAAATTTAATGAGTTTATTCTCAATTTTTTTCTTTTTTTTTTTTCTAGAAATGTAATAACTTTAAAATTTATCATCAGCTTATCTGTTGGTATTGGCTAGAATTGTATCCGTATCCTACTAAAAAGTGATCCACATCACATTCAGACCATTATAATATTATTCTAAATATTTCCTCTCTGCTGTAGCTTAATTTTTGCTAGTTTCGTTTGTGCATCCATAACATTCTGCAATCTCACAAGTCGTTTGTTGCTGAAGGGCTGAGACTCCACAGAAGATAAATAACACTTGGACCCCTAGCAAAACATCTGCTCCCCTTAAAAGAAAAAAAAGTGTTAAAAATGACATTAGACTGAGTAAACAAGCATTTTCATGCCTGTTATATTCTGATATAATGCCTAATTTAAAGTGAAGGCAATGAATTATTGATGTAAATGCATGTGTAAGCATGCTTGTGGAGGAGGAGCCCCTCTTCAGAGACACTCAGTGCACAGTTCTGTGCCCCTCTCTACTCAGCTGAACTGTGGAGGAGTGGGCCTGCTAGGACTTCCCACTACAATCTATGAGCTACACAGAAGAGAAATCATTTACTGGCTCAACATATCCTCTCTCACTTGTTATTTTACCAGAACTGACTTTCCAGCTGGATCATTAACATACAGTCTTCTTTTTATGTATGTGTCTCTAAATAGCGGTGCCAGATCCATTGTGCATTCAGATGGGAGTTTCAGAGACAGACAGTAACCAGGCAGAGGCTAGTGCAGGCTTCATTGAGCCCACCAGGAAAAGAATGAGATTTTAAGGCAGTTCCTTTCTCACGCCACTGACTCCTCTGTGAATAATTCCAATGAGCTTGTTGCACCTATAATAGAAAACTGGAACAAAATCAAAGAGCTGACGACATCATTGGGTGGCACACAATGCACTGTCATCCTGCGGATTTTATGAAAAACAGTATTGTGATACCTGTTTAAATATCCTCATTCTCTCTTTTACATAGGAAAGAAAGCCTAAGATGAATGGTGGAGACAGCCTTCAAGACCTCATCCAAAAGAAATCCACCTATTCCATCTACCTCTGAATACAACGCTGATTCGACGTAATAAGTCCACCTGTGAATGGCAGCAAAGTTGTTTAAAGGAAGAGCTCTTAAAAATCCTCAGGCTTTGCTCTTGATCATCATCAGACCTGTTTCAAAGTCTTCCTTTCAGAAGCAGAACACAGTGCGTCCTTGATCTGCGAACATAAGAGATGTGAAAAGTAGGACACGCTTGTTCACACAGGATCAGACGATCAGGAGGACCCCTGGGTGACAAATAATGACAGCAGAGTGATGGTGACTTCGAAGCGCTGAGTTTCAAAGGTCACAGATCAGAGCGGTGTCTTCTGGGGGTGACAGCTGGTCTGTGGGAGGCTGTCTCTGTGTCAGCGATGCAGCTATGTGACCTTGAAGACTCCATCTCCGCTACGGGACTGTCCACCGCCGCAGTGGTGGCCATAGCATGTAACATCCTGGTAGCTCTGCTCATACTGGCTCTGATATTGATCCTCTGCAAAGCATGCAAGGTTCCGTCCAGCCAGGAGAGCGTCCCGGTGCTGACTCTAGAGAACGCATGTCAGAGGAACGAGCAGAGGTACTTGCTGAAGGCGTGAGGGAAGAAAAACTTGGGAGCTGGAACGCTGGGTATATTTTGTACTGCCTGCAGCGATCAATTGAGGATTGGATGACATGGTTTGTCATGAATTAAAACATGATTTCATAGATGTTTTATGCTATTCATAGAAGCCTGTGTAAGTGAGGCATCATGTAAAAACACTCGAGGATGAGGAGTGAGTTGGCTGAGCGTGGGCCGCTGGACTGTACCTGAGCTCTCTCATACTATACCACTCTGCCTGAGTGTTTTATGTAAAGGTAAAGAGACTCTCAGTCGCCTCTTTAGAGTCATTCAGTAGTGCCTGACAATGTCAGTGAAACCCCACACCTGCAGCCAACCGGCTAGCAATCAGTGTTATGCTAATTAGCACAAAAACAAATAAAAGCTCAAGTGCAAGAATTACATTTTAATAAGAGCTGAATTGCGCTGCTTTGTGTCTGAAAGAGACATTTTAATAAGAAACGCATGTTTTTTGTGGTTGTTTGCTTGTGCATTGAGCTAGAGGGACTGGTACACTAATAACATACTAGCGTCTGTTCTTGAAAATATGAGAGAAAATTAAATGGTAAATAAAGATTATGAACATTTAATAAATATCCATTAAAAAATCTTGGTCTTTTTTGTAAAGTTAGGAACTACCTTGTTATAGGAATGCTGACTATTTTTGACTCTTCTCAAATTTCTAGACAACATATTGGACCAGAAATGCAGCTTTTTAAGATAAAAATCAAATAATGGTAAATCCTTTCCCACCTTTATTGTAATATTCACACTTTTACTGAAACATTATTATAATAATTATATAAGTGATGTCGATTAACCCTGAATAAAAAAAAACAGCCGTTTCTGTAGGATGTCCTTTTGCATTCTCTTGGTTGAATCAATTTACCCAAATCATAGCCTGCTGACAAAGAATGTACAGGTTTGTGTGAAGAGGGATACCAAAGTGATTTCAAGAACCAGATTTGCCCTGGAATATGGTGAAGGGAAACATCAACAAGTGGAGACAATAGGTTGCCAAATTGACAATGCAAAAAAACAGGTCACTTGTTTAAAACGGATCAGAAAACAAGAAGGAAACTGCCAAGAGAACTAAAAGTAGCATTAAAGGAGCTGCAAGAATATCTGGCAAGTACTGATCACTTGTAGCATCTGGGTCTATCTACATTTTTGCCACAACCATGGTTTAATGGTCCAACAAAACCAAATTGAACTTTCATGAACTGCCATGATTTTACAAAGTACGTTTGGCACATAAACAAGACTGCTTATCATACTCCAAAAGAGCTGCACGATTAATTGTTAAAAGATCACAATCACCAACACGAGATTCTACTGTGTCTATTAAACCTTTGACAAAGTCACATTGGATATTCAAATCTGCGTTCGCGCTGCAACTGATAGAGATCAGGTTGAGATATTAAACAGCTTAAAACCACATATTATCACAGAAGTACTAAGATAAAGGTTTATAGTTCAGATATTAACACTGATAGCTATCAAAATGTAGCAAATCCTCTTTTGAAAGTAATTTAAGCTCCAAGTGATATTAATTGATTACATTGTTTAACTGATAAAAATGTTGTCATTGAATTATTCATTCTAAAACCTGGATCATTGATAATGAAACAAGCGAATTAGATTAGTCAGTGAATCACTGAATCTTTCATTAACCATTTTTTTTTAGCATAATTCATTCAAATGAATTAAATTTTACTTCGTTTAGAGTAGTCGGAAAATCGTTATCTCAAGAATATAAAAAAATGCCATTCTCAGTTTATCTAGAATCATGCAGCTCTAATTCACAATGAAGCAAGGTTGTTTAAGTATCATTCTATAGGGATGCTTCTCTCCAGCTGAGACTGGGGCAATAGTAAAGATAAAGACAATCATGGATAGCGTCAAATACCAGACCATTTGTAACCAAATATGCGCATCCAGGATATTTCAAGTCTTATTTTTCATTCTTCTTTCCTTAAACGTTTCTGTTTGCTGTTATTTGAATTTTGTTGGTTTCAGTATTATATTAAACATGGAAAAAGATATTTGACTGTATATTTTAGTGTTTGTAGTGAATTTGTAGTATTTGCAGTCGTCCTGGTCTTACTGTGCCTCAGTTCTTCTGATTGTTCCCAGGCTATCTCAGTGAGCTCAACAGTTGCTCCATCTTTGTTATTTCCACTTCCGGCCCCTTCGGCAAGTCCTGACCCTTCTTCTCCTGTGGAGTCAAAGAGAGAAACGAAGAGGACGAGATGAGTCAGCTGCTGGTAGTGACAATCACAAACACTTCTCAGTGTGAAGCTCCCATTAAAACGTTTCCATCTCGACCGGCGGAGCAAATGAGAGAGGTGTTGGCCCGATGTTATTTCCTCCGTGTGCTGCGGCGGAACAAAACCAGAGTCAGAGATTCACTCTAATCTCGCGTGACATTTGTCTGATACGATTACAGTGACACATTGCTTCCTCGGGGGAGAATAATCAAAGATCGCTATGGTTACTGACCGTGCCAGGGTCGTAATGAACTAAACCAGACCAGATGAACTTCTCTGCAGAAATATTCACTTCCACTAATTAAACACTCTCCGCTTCCTGTCAATCATTAGGCAACATTTTAAGCAATTATGAGTCTGGTAATCACTCTGAGAACATCTGCTAAATGTGCTCAACAGAATGCTAATGTTCAGATATTCACCGAGCTGCAGTGGAGCGATGACTCTTCAATGAGTCCAATAAGTAGCTCAAGGTTACAGCTATTCCTAGAAACCATCAAATCCTAACCAGGGAGGGCCGTTAGGGAAATACATTTGGGAGACTTCAACATTTCTGTTTCTGATCAACTGGATGTTGTTTTCCCCCAATTTTTTCAGAAGAAAATATCTGCAGCAAAAATGACTTTTAGACATCTGTATTGACCTCATTCACTTGAAAAAAATGACCATCCTTATCCACTTTATTTTGCAACAGTTAAGCTATATGTACAGTAGGTACACAGTGCAGTACATATAAATATATATACTGTACATGCACACAAAATAAATGAGTTCTCATTTTCTAATGACTGTGGCATCTGAAGCAGATGATTGTGAACCAGCAGAGAGTTCTTATGTAAGTGAAGAGGAAGATTTTACTGCTATTAAGCGGCTCTCTTGCCAAGAGGATGTCTGTCTTGTAATTGCGGTCAGTGTTGTGCAAATAAAGTTTATGTGGTGACCCAGCAGAGTTTTCGGAGAAGTTGCTGACTGTTGAGACTGTTGTGGAACAAAGTAGATTAGAAAATAAATCAGCAGCCGAGACGACAAACTGAAGGCTCAGGAATGAACACTGACCCAAGTCTTCATGCAGTGAATATAAAACAGTCTGTAAAAAGAGATCTAGCTGCAGGAATAATGTGGATACTGTGATTGATGAGTCACAGGTACAGAGAGACATGGAGGAAGGCTCATGGGAGTTGAGACGTGTGTGTGTGTATGTTGGTGTAGTGTCCTAACCTGGAAAACAGCTGACCGTTTCTATTGAGTTTGGTACATGCTGTTTTTAGTCACCCGTGTCAGACGCCACCCCATGGGTCCCACAGCTTTAAGCTTGGACAGGTATACATGTCTGGCTTCAGCCAGCATTGACCTATACTCACATACTCACATAGCACAACTGGAATCCTGCAAAGGTCAAGCGCTTTATCCAAATAATCAATGCCATCACAGTCCTTCATAAAGCTTTGTATTATGAAAGTTTTTTTTTTTAAGTTGCTATTTTTAAGTATTGGATTTATATAAAGGTGAGATAAATCCCCTCATTTTGCTAACTGAAAAACATAGTACAATGTAAATGAATTTGAATAATTTTATATATAATGAAAATAAGTATTTTTAAAACATTTCTCCTACCTTATGTTATACCCAGAGACATAATCCATTAAAAGGTTGACTTTCCAAAGAATGTAAATGCTTCTGTTTTTCCTTCAGAACTGGCAATATATACCAAATGCATTGAAACCCAGGATGTTTAAAGATACCATTGGCATCAATGTTTTTTTTTCTACAATTTACTCAAGGTAAAGCGTTTATCAAAAACATAATATACGTTTATTTGCCAGTTCAATTTCTGTATTGGCCCAAAATCTGTTTGATTAACCTCTTCAGTCTTGTTTGTTTTTCCAATGAGCAAAAAAAGTCATCAATTTGATGTACTTTTTTAATCATTCAAATGTAATATTGTCTGTTCTAGGACTCTCTAATTTAAAAGTGCCCCCATTATAGATTTTTGAAAATTGCCTTTCATGTAGTGTATAACAACATCTGAAAGTTCATCATGTATAAAGTTATTTTCTCTCAAAAGAAAGAGTCAATTCTGAGTCACTGAATCATTGAGTCGTTTAAAAAAAAAAGTCCCTGGCCATTTCATGTTAACGTCAAAATGAAATGTTAGCATATTTCACATGCACTTGTTGGTCTTTTCTGTCGGTCTGAATGAAAATGCAAATTTATTGTTTGCCACTTGGTGCTGCTTTTGGATCGCTTAAGGCACACAAACACTGCTTTAAAGGAAATCGACCAATCATCGGAAGAGTTGATGAAAAAAAGAACTTTGAATGAATCATTTAGGAGTCGTTGAATAAATAAGGTAAAATAAATGCATATTTGAAGAAAATTACAATGTTTTTTGACCTTGTATGCACGCCAGCCTGTTGTTTGGGACTCCCAAAACCACAATATGAATCTTTCATAACCCATAATAGGGGCACTAATGATCATTTAGTTTTTGTTGTTTCAGTTCAGACATAAGTTCATAGTTCTTATGTTCCTGTTTACTGAGCTGTTTTTTAATTTTTTCTATTGTGTTCTTGTTTGTTTCTGATTTAGTTCACTTATGTCTTGTTTGCTCATTTATTTCTGAATATTTATAGACCACTGCTATTATACTGTATAAATACTGACTATTAGGCATGTTTACATATCAGTACATAGGTTATTTAAAAACTTACATTGATTGATTTGGGAGCAGGATCATCTGCAATATGCTGATGAATTTACTAGTTTGCACAAAATAAACATGGGTAAAAAAGTTATTTTTGCAGTTAAATTTTGTGCGGAAATGTATACTTCACCTTTAAATAATGAAAGATGGAAATCTCTTCCTGATGAGTCAAAACAGAAAGTTTTAAATTAATTTAATCTAAGATTAGCCACTGCATCAGGGGGTAATTGTGTGCTTTCGGAAGCAATAATGACCTTAGGTTGTGGAAAGCTGATGATTAATGACTCGAGGAGACAGTGAATATGTTGCACGACTGACTCTCATCAGTCATATTAAAAGACATTGCACTCAGCAGTTTTCTCTCCGTTTAAGGCAAGTACAGCCATGGCAGCAGTAATGCAGCTTCTTGCTAATCAAAAGCATTAGTGGACACAGCCACTCAACCTGTGACACTGTGTGTCATTAGAATGAGCCTTTTCAGCCAATCAAATATAATGACTGTCACCAACAAGACACATCAACACTGAGCGCTGACACTGACTGAGATCTCCAAACAACAAATTAAACATTTCACAAGTCGAGGTTTGACAGACAGCAGCTAGTCTGTGAGGCAGAGGAATTTTAATTATGTGCTGCCATTGTTTTATACAGTAGTATCTGACCGTAAACTGAGGGTTCAACACATAATCAAGTTTCTCTAGATGCAGAAGTAAACAATGGCACTTTAGCCCCCGAACTTTTCAGGAGTTGTGTACATTAAAGGTGAACTATATAATTGCACGGTTGCTGAAAATTTAAACACAATTCAAAACCTCCGATTCAACCTGATCAACTACAAATTGTAAAGAGGGATGACTGTCAGCAATAACACACTTAACATTTAATTTCAGAGATTTACCTAAAATGACTCTGTTATTACGGCAAAACTTCAAAAACCTTTAGTAAGATCAATTTTATTTCTGTGTCCGAAAGCATTTGTCCCACAGTACAGCCTGATTGATGTCTTAAATTACAAAAACAAACAAATGATAGCTGAATTTATGTTTAACAGGCTCTGTTAATGTGGTTCCAAAACATTCTCATCCAATGTCAGCAAATTAAGATGTTTGATAGCTCTGCTAACAAATGAATTGCTGTGAGTTCTGCTGTAAATTCAAGTCTTAAAGCAGTCACAAAGATGCAGATACAGCAGTTCAGCAGATGAAGTATGTAGCACAGTAGTAATTGAAACAGCCCTGATCGATTAAGCACGTGGTTCATTGGAGGCTTATACATAATATGAGCACATCTCCTACCTTAGGCTTCTTGCGAAGGTTTGGAGAGAGCTTCAGGCTAGTGACATGGCCGCGGTCATCGCCCACGATGATGATGGGATGGACGGGGTTGAATTCGATGTGTAAGAGCTTGGTCTTCTTGGACGCCACTTTTTGCTGGCAGAGAGCCTCATATTTGTTGATGCTGAGGTCGAACACATGGACCTAGAGGTGGAGGAGGAGCAGGCCGTTTTAGTCTGTGTTGCATGAGTGTCTGTTTTGATGTTTTCAGTGTGAAGCAGACATTAGCGCCTCTATAATGTATTCTCTTGCTTTGGCTCTGGGTGTCAGTAAGCCAAAGATGCATTTTGTGTGAGCTTGTTTTTTAATATATTCATATGTATGAGCACAACAATACATGTGACTGTGGAGGTGTAAGAATTCAGACCATCTGCTGTAGAGGATCGTATTGCTTGTGTGATAGTATGTATAGAAGGGTAGTATAATTATTTTAATAGATTAATTAAAATAGATATATAACATTATGTTATACATTTTATAATGTTTTATATATATTTATGTGTTTCTATAAATATTTTTAATACATATGAAGCCTATTTGCTGTTAATGAACAGTTTAAAATCTGTGTCTACGGATTAAAGGGATAGTTCACCCAAAAATGAAAATTTGATGTTTATTTACTTACCCCCATGGCATCCAAGATGTAGGTGA
>JAUMHQ010000085.1:6973242-6989925 GCA_032361165.1 Enteromius paludinosus
CTAATGTTTATCAGTACATTACAGAAAATAATGAACTTTATCACAATATGCTAATTTTTTGAAAAGGACCTGTATATCGTACAATATATTATGCGCATCTCGTCAATAAAGCCAGTTCTTTGATTAGGGGTAAATCTCAGTGATCTACGGCCTTGTTTATAAGCTGGCGTTCCTTTAGACAGAGATTTACCGCTAATCAAAGAACCGGCTTTATTGACGAGATGCGCATAATATTTTGTACGATATATATCGCCCAGCCCTATTCTCCCGGCTCGCCCCCTGGACAGCACTCCAAATCAGCTAACTTTTATCCTTCTAGATTATGAGGAAGCGCGAACTCGTGAATTGGCCATAGTATATATTTTAGTAAATCTTGAGACTTTCTAAAAATATGCCCAAACCAGAGCAGCTGTCACTCCATCACCATGGCTTCTACACTTGCAAAGCTTGTCTCAGTTACAGCTGAAAGCAATATCAGATAACGTTCTGAAAGATAGTGAGTCGCTTTAAATGAGCCGCTCACAATTTTTAATAGAAAATGATTTTGTAAAGAAATATAATTTTAATCTGAAGGTCAAGAATTTGAAAGTGGGTCCTGGTGCTGTGACCTCTAATCTCTCATTAAAGGTGGGCAATGTGAGAATGTGTGATAGGGCTGTGTGCTTCCAGACTGAAAAAGTCTGGTAATGTCAGTGATAAGATCCAGCAGTATAATGTTTAGCATAATGAATAGCTTGAATGCTAGTCTACCCCTGGCTGGCAGAGAGAAAAATATAAATAAAGCAGGAGAGACAGAGACGGAATGTTATTTGCCGCTGCCACCCTGTGGTGCCATGCTAGCAGTGCAGAGACAAGCCGCTAATAAGAACACTTCCTCTCAGTTTGATGACAGGGATATTATATAAACAGTGACTGCTCAGCAGGAGACAACCACCACAAACACAACAAGCTTCTTCTCCCAGAATGAGATGCTTTAAGACTGCAGATCTTCAGAGGGCAGGATGTTCACAGGTCACTTGTTAATGTTAAAAAGAAGTTTGGTTGATTCATTATATGATTGGCCTTGGTATGAATTATGATCTTGGCTGTGGTGTATGACTTACCTTGTGAATCTTTCCATGCTCAGTGCCAACAAGAAAACTGTAGTCCTTTTGTTTGTGGAAGTCCAAAGAGGTTCCAACTACCGATAAGAGAAAATGTCTTCAGTGAGTATGATAATACATTACGCATGCAGTTTTTATACCATTAGCACATTTATTCAATTTGCCATTATAACTGTTCCTTCTCTTCATGTGTAATTTCAATGCGTTAAAAACAGAACATAATTGGGACTGAAAAGAAGCTCCCTTGAGATGTACAGTAAAATAACCCCAGACTCAACATTAAAAAAAAGTAATCTGTATTCTATATATGGTGAAACTGAATTGTCATTGAGTCTCAGCAGGTGAAATATCACACATGAATGAAACACTGTCATAGAAAGCTAAACACAAACAACAGCCAAGGGACCAGTCTACATGTCAGCAGCAAAAAACCTGTTGACTACATTATCTGTACTATATTGTGAAGATCTGATCTCCTGTCCTATTACTGCAAGAAAACAACACTCATCACTGCGTGTTTTTATAAACATTGTTTTTACCTGTAAATCTTTTTTCTTTTAAAGTTGTAAAATCTGACTAATAAGGTAATACATACCTGTAGGAATGACGTCCTTCAAGTCATCCGGAATTGTGTCAATGACTGGGAGTTTGATAATGTCTGTGAAGACCAGTTCATGCTAAAATCCAAATGATTGGCATTAATTAACCTTATACAATAATGACTTTAGAATCAACCTTTAGATCAGGGGTCACCAAGTTTGTTCCTGGAGGACCGTAGCCCTGCAGAGTTTAGCTCCAACCCTGATCAAGCACACCTGAAGCAGCTAATTAAGGTCTCAATATGTATACTTAAAACTTCCAGGCAGGTGTGTTGAGGCAAGTTGGAGCTAAACTCTGCTTAACACCGGCCCTCCAGGATCAAGTGTGATGACCCCTGCTATAGACATTTCCTTCTGTACCTTTACCAATGTCCAAGACACCACTCGTCCGTCAGCAGCCACTGAGATAAAGTTATGATTACTGTCCAAATCATCTTTCTGCCACTTCACCTGTAATGAAGACAATGAAATAAAACCAAAGTGAAACCGCACAAAACTCTTTATTCAATTTCAAGGACATTCAAAAGCTTGTTTTTTAAAGAAGTATCTAATACTTACCAATGCTGCATTTATTTAATAGAGCTGTAATTTTTGTAAAATATTATTATTTTTAAATAGCCATTAATTAATAATGCATATTAAGTAACTAGTAAAGTAGTATTCTATTCCAAATATTGTATTATACATACAGCTCCATCGTTATATATTATTTTAGATAATGAAGGTATGTAGTTACTATTTTGATTTACTATTGGGTCACTTCCTCCTCATTTATACCTGCATCACAGAACTTGTGTGTTTGCCGGAGCTGGCTCTGCTGTTATAAATTAGCTGATCAGTCTTTTTCTTCAGGTTGTACACTGCGACGCAGCCGTCATTTAATCCCACAGCCACCAGGTAGGACAAATGTTCATGGATGTCTAAACACATTACTCCCGAAACCGTGTTAAAGATGAATTCTGGGTAACTTGGGTTCTTTAGGGTGTAGAAGACAAGCATGCCACCCCCTTGCTGAGTAAATTCATCTGAAGGGAACAGATGAAACACATTTCAGAGCCATTTAACTTGCAAATGATTCCTTGTATAAGATAACTAGTAAACTTACGAGACCCAAGACCAACAGCAAACAAATCATTGTATTTGTGATTCCTATAAAATAAACAAAAACACAATATGTCACTCAGTGTAGTGATATTTCTTGTGCTCAAAAAATGACTGCATTTGTTTTAATTTGTTTCAGTGTGAAACTCACCAGCAGAGGGCAGTCACAGACAGACTTTTGGCTTTATCATACTGAAACGTCCATAGTGGGAGAAGAGTGCCCTTCTCTCCTCTAAATTCATCGGACTCATCCTCAAAGTACATGAAATCTAAGGTTTGGATAAAAAGGCGTTTACACCAAACAATTGCATGCTCTTTTTTGAAAACGTTATGATATCTGTTCATCTAAAATAATGGGTGTAGCAGTAAAAATAATTTATTTTTCATAATTACCTTGTGCAACGTCATCAAATATATTTTGATTCACCATACGCTCAATGACCTTGACCGTCTTGGCTAGTTGGGATATGTCATCATTCTATAAGGCATAAAGTTCCTTTAACTCAACTAAATCAAATATAAGTCATTTTCTTGATTATACTGTTAAAATCAGATTGTATTTCTTGTCTAGCCACCTGAGTCTCAGCTTGAATCATCTTCTTCTTATTCTTGTCCTCCTCCTTATTTTGGAAATGGCCTTCGTGCTTCTCTTTACTTTTCTCCCGCCTTTGAAGTTCCTCAACATAAAAGTCATAAATCTCCCACTGCAGAAAGAGCAGGGCATTCTAATGTTGTACATGTCCATATTCACCATAGTGCTGTTGTACCACAAAAAGGTTGCTAAGAAATAATTTACAAGCACAGGCAAAGATTTGCCCACCTGATTGGCTGTAGATGAGAAGTTTGCACGAGGAGGAGGCTCAGTTTGACAACTCATGTCCTGCAAAACATAATTAAAAACGACAATGGGTTATGCATAAACTGAAAATACACAAAATCTATCACCATTGTGTCCTTGTAAAAGAGAATCTGCAACATCACATCTGTTAAATGACTTAGCAATAAACAGAAGGCAGATAAATCTTCTGAAATGTAATCTATACTGTACTTCCTCTTACTCTTGGAGCATTGTTTAGTGTCTGAGAGGCTCTCTCGTTGAAGTTGAATTGGTTGGTGAGTTTCTGCTCTCTCTTGCCAGCTTTGATGGCCACATTATCTGGCCTCTCATCTCCTCCACCATCATCCACTTCAGCTTGTTTAGCCATCAATCTCCGACCTTCATCAGTTTCTTTGTGCACAAGATTCCCTTCTAGTTCAAAGTGAATAGCCATCTGATCCACAAAGACAATTGGTTTATAGCAGCCCTCCTAAAAAGACAACAGCTTTTAGTGATTTGTTGTGCTGATTTTAAATCGTTATGGTTAAGGACCATAATTTCAATAAGTTGTAAAGGTGGTGCAGTGTTTTTTTTTTTTTTACTTTGAAACTGTATCTGACAACGTTTTGTGGAGCATTTGGATTGCTTGCTTTTAGTACTCTGGTAATCTCTTCATTCAGCTCCTTTTGAAGACAAGAAAGAGAAATGTGTACAGTACGTAATCATCCCAACATCACTATAATGTGTCACACCACAGGTCCAGGTTTACGCACTGCTTCAGTTAAATCCAGCTGGTCTGGAGGCTTCACGAGAGTCTTCCCCTGCATCCATTCCTCTCCTTCGGCCATGTCTTGCCCTTCCTCTTCATCCTACATGACAAAAGAGGCTTGAAACCCTGATATTTGTCAATGTAAAGTGATTTGAATGTTACCTTCTTCTTTCCAATGGCTTTGACACCCTTTGCCACAGCTGCCTTTTGGTGTGTGTTAACATTAGGTGCCTGCATTTTAAGAGAGAAAATATAACGTTAAGCCTTTGGGTCTTTTTCATCAGCGCAGTGCAATTCTTAAGTAAAATAGCAGTCATTAACTAGATGTTGACTTGAAGAAGCCTGGCCTTTGATGGGTTTACGTTAGCTTTAGAGCTGTGTGTGAATGCTTCAGAATAAAAATATTAATATATATTATCATTCTCAATAAGTTTAAATAGTAACGTTAACGTTAGTTCAAAAAACAATGATTTATTCATTTGCATTCTTGATAACAACATACCTGTTTAGATTTCAGCGTCCCAACTTTGTGAGGAACGGACATTTTTTGCTTTCAAATAAGTGGTAATTAATTCCAATTTATCAGTATGTAAGCGTAAAATTAACTTTGTATTTAAACAGATAAAACAACCGCTCTCTTCTCTCAGCACCGCGAGTGTGTTTGTGTATATAAACGTTGTCTTGGTAGCGGCACCTGGCTGACGTTATGCGCATGTGCGCAGTGAGTGAGCTTTTTTTTCTGACAGCCCCTCCTAGTCAACTCTACTGCAAAGACTAGTATTACCGAAATTACACACACACACACACACACACACACACATTTATAACGTATTTTATTCAAAGTTCCGGTGCCAGGCGCTTGCAGTTGCAAATACATTTTATTATGCTGGTATTTTGTAATCCAAGAAAAACTAATTTAAAACCCGAATATGGGGGACACACATGGTCATAAAGTTCAAGAGGGTTACCAAATATGTTTGGGGTTACGGTTAAATTTCAATAATTAAAACAATAAGCTATAAAACACACTACAAGTACATGCAAAATAAAAATGAAATTAATAATAATAGTCCTATCTGCAACTTCTACTCTGCAAGAGAACTGTAAACCAACACTTGTTTTCTAAACAGAAACTTTTATTCACACTGTTTTACTTGCTGTGATAACTAATCGCTCACCTGTAAGCGTAACGTTACTGTATATAATTTAAAATGAGAACGACGATGTTTATTCATCACACCTAGATGTACGGAAGTAAAATAAGGCGGGGCTGTAACCTGTCTTTGTTTGTGAAGTCCGACTCACCTTTCTGCGAATCGGTTCATTTGAATAGTTCGCATCAACTCTCTGCACCCTTCAAACGAATTGTACATTTGCATTTGTGATTCATTTCGACTGGATCACTGAAGAGATTCAACTCAAAAGAATGATTCGTTCACCTTAGTTTACAGACGAATCATTCTGTCACGCTGCGCGTGGTGTAGCGGGTGAGAAATTAATTTGAAGGCGAAATGAAGGACCGTCTGGGCGATTTAACAACCGTGAGACTTCAGATTATTTCCTAAATTGATGTTATTTAGATATAAAATGCTCTAATAATTTACTACTTTTATACGTATATTTAGTTTCACTATCGTAAATACTGGTTGATAAAATGTATTGATCCCTTATTATTAGCCATTGTTGCATAATAATATGTTAAATTATTAGGTTAAATTCGCAAAAAATATTTCAAGCCAGTGGTTTATGCGACAGTCAAGTTACAGCTGTCTTCCTGACTTTTTTATTTGTTTTGTCTGTTACCCTTCCCCGATCAGCTCTGCCATGACATCATCGCTCCAGTGGAGTCCAACGCTTTCCTAGAGGAATTCCTCCCTAAGGTCTGTATATGTGCACTTGTTTTTGAACATCTGCATGCCTTTTTATGTGTGGAAAACTGGAAGAAGTAATTTACTCGTGCATGTGTCATGTGTACAGGTTAACGACGTTCAGCGACTTATAGAGAGAATTTCCCTGTGTTTGGAAGAAGTAAAGCTGAGACATAGTACCATTTTGACAGAAATCAACCCACCTAATTGTGAGTACATTGAGTTTGTGTCTAAACATTTGAGATATTTGAGAAATGTAAAATGTTTTCCAGTCTCTGTTCATCTGTATTAATGATTATTGTTCAAAAGGCAATGAGATCTGTTCACTTCTGCTCTGTGTTCCTCTGTGCAACATTTTATGTCTATTCTTATTAACAGATGTAAGAGAGGAACTTGAGCAGTTTAGCTGTGACATCAAGCACACAGCTGATGTAATCAAAGTTAAAATAAAAGGTAATAGAATTAAAACTGGCTTCCGGTCTCATCCGTGTCAAAACTATTTGTTTTACTGCTCAATATTGAACATCTTTGTGTCTTGTCATGTTATTTTATTGTTTTATCTTAATTATGAACACAGGTTCGTACTTTGTTATTCTCCTTAATATTTTACCTAAAGCATATAATGAACCAGAAGCCTGAGCCATATTCTCACTTCCGCGTTAAAGAAAAAGGTGGATACAGATCTGTGAACTGAATGATTTTTAGGGGAAATCATTAAGGGATGATTTGACTTGCAAATAGTGAAGCATGCTTCCGTTGTGTTTTAATGGACATTTTGGTTAAATTTATTTCCTCTTTTTAACCTGGAAATTAATGTTATATTTTATCTTCAACAATAAATGTTCTGCTGAACTCGGCTCTATCCAGCTCTATTGGCTTTGGTTTCGTCGAAATCTTTTGTTTCACATTTACAAACGTGATACTCTGATTGTTCATACAGATTTAGAAGGAAAATTCTCAGAGTATGAGAATGCTAACAGCAGCTCTGTGTACTTTCGCATCCATACTACTCAGGTGAGATGTCACTCTTTTATAAATTCAATATTGTTCTTCAGATATTTGTTTTCTCTATGTGTCTTAATTTTGTTGATCTATAGCACACAATACTTTCACTGAGGTTTGCAGAAATAATGAATAAGTATAATGAAGAACTGCTATCTTTCCGGACAAAGAGTAAAGATCAGATACGAAGACAGCTGGAAATCAGTTGAGTGAACTAACAAACATACTAACACACAAAACAAAATGACTTTGATCACCACTGCCCATTGTCATATAATATAATATAATTATATTATGTTATATTATATTTTACATTTTAGCTACGCTACCATTCATTACTTTGGGTTATAATTTTTTTTAACAGAATTAATACTTTTATTCAGCAAGCAATGCATTGAATAGATCAAAAGTAAGACAGCAAAGATATTTAAAATCTTAAAATAAATAACTTTTTTTGATAAAGGTGGCCAGGTTGTCACTGAAGAGGAGACTGAAGATTTGCTGCAAAGTAACAACCCTGCTGTGTTCACCTCAAATGTAAGTTTCAAGGTTAACAGACAGCTGAATGCACTTTTTCCACGTTGGCTTCCCTTCAAATGTTAATATGATTCTTTGTGTGCAGATCAACTCCTGCATCACAGGGCAAGTACTGAATGAAATTGAGTTACGGCATAAGGACATTCTCTATCTGGAGGCCAGCATTCGAGAGCTGCATAGCATGTTTATGGATATAGCCGTATCAGTCAATAGTCAGGTACTGTAAGCTTCAGTGAATTAACTAAAAAAAAATCCTTCAAACTTGTTCCTGGATACCCGCTTCTCTGCACCTTTTGCATGCCCCCTTATCTGATACTGGAGCTGATGATTTGAATCAAGTGCAAAGCTATGGGTCTAGAGGAACAAGTTTGAAAACCAGTGAAAAACAAACATTTTAGTGCATTACCTAGGAAGAATACTTGATTTACACAGGTGTCTTATTAAAATGAATTTAATGATCAAAGTATTGTGCATAAGTTCCATGGGACTATTACCTTGCCATATCATAATTTTATGTTTTCTCCTTCTTTTATATAGGGTGAAATGGCAAATAACATAGCAAAAACTGTGATGCAAGCTGGAAATTATGTATATCAAGGGAAAGAGAACATGAAAAATGCTGTTGATTACAAGAAGTCCTGGAGGATAAGACTGCCTATGTTCAAGAGCAAAGCGAAACCAGCGACCAGCAAGGGCTCTTGAACGAATCTTGAACTTTGGAATGTATGCTTGCTTTTTAGTTCTATGAAAATGAAGGATTCATACCCCTTGCCTTTTCTTAAAAAATCCCATTGTGTCACAGTGCTTATTCTACACCCTGTAATTTGGAGCTGTCTGTGGGATTTCCTCAGCCCATTTACAAACAAACGGCTTTTATTTGTTTCTGCTAAGATGGTTAATGATTAAGCTTGCTCTCAGATAGACAACACTAGCAGAATTTTTCTGATGCAATATGACTACGATCAAGTGAGTGTCAACAGGTGTGTTTGCATGGACTAATGTTGCTCATTAGGAATATTCATGCTATATGCTTGCAATACATGCTTAATTTATTGCTGTTTTGTGGATTATTTCAGGTATACACCACCTCTTTTAATCCAATCAACATTTTTTTTCAGATTGATTGGGTGATTACATATAGGCTTTTCAGTCAAACTCTTTTTTTCTGTTCAATGGTGGTTGGGAAACAAACATCTTGTGCATTTCAACTAATGCATCTGGATTCAGAATACCTGATTGTTGTTTAAAAATACAAATAAATAAATAAGTACAGTCACAGCCTCAAATTTAGTCTTGTCCCACATGCAAACATGAAGATATTAATAGTTCTTCAATCGTGACAAAGGAAGAATAGCTCCTCAGGGACAGGTCTGTTGTTTCTAAATATAGGTCTACTCTTGACTCATACTAGCCTCATTATGCTATAGCCGAGGTATTTATTACAGTACATTTCTCCATATTTAAGCATTTCAAACTACAATACTTCTGTCCACAGAAATACCTGCACCATATGTTTTGTCTAAAGTCTTCTGGTTCATTTCTTCATTGCCCATTTTGACTCATCTCTGTCCATCTTTACTCCGCCATATGGTCGCTCAGCAAGTAGCGACTGTTGTGGGAACTGTAGGAGGGGAAGAAGATTTAGACGCACATACTCTGTCTTTGCTGTTTGTGTTACAAAAAGCAGGGTTATTTTGCATTTATCAGCAAAGATGCACATCATGGAGAACGGGCAGTTTCTCTCTCCCTCTCTTTCTTTCATTTTTGCACTCTTTCTCACATTCACACCTTGTTGCTCTTCGGAGAAAATTTCAAGGTCTCATTCGAACTAAATCTTTCTGTACCGGTTAACTCGCCAGAATGTAACAGAACACACAGTTTTCCTTAACATTAAGTTGGGCTGCTGTCAACGGGGCCTCAGTACGAGAAGAAGAGAAGACGAGCAGACATCAAACAAAAAGGTAAGGAAAGAAATACAGTCTTGTATTCCTGCACAACTTATTTAAAATCAAGAGAAACATCATTATGTGTAATTTTATGTATAGTTATACAGTATGTATAATTATTCATTTAAAGGTTATTCGGGAATTTATATCAGTTCACAGGTGTATTTCAGCCTCTGTTTGGGGAATTTGGCCTTATCACTGTCCCGGGTCACCTGTCACCTCTAATAGTTGTTCACTGCAATCTAGTCTGAATAGGTGACATGTCAGTCTCACTGTTGCCCATGGCGAGGTGCTGAGGTGTATGCAGGTGTAATTTGTCTGAATAGGGGTCTTAGGAGCAGGGCAGAGGGCAAGAGCAGCCATTTTGTTGTCACTAAACAGCTGGATCTTTCTTTCTCACACCTCTCTTCAAATGTATATATAATATATATATATATATATATATATATATATATACTAAGGAAATCTGTGTTTTGAATACTTTTAAAAGCATACTAGATGAATCCGAGGAAATTGTATTGTCTGTGTCTTCACAGGTTTGCTGCATGAACATAAGACTTGCTAAAATGGCTGGTAACACTTTACTTGAAGGGGTGTGCATAAGACACCTTCATAATCATGACAAGACATACATGATGAATATGCATGTTTATGACAACTGTTATTAAGTGTAATTTGCTCAGTTATATCATTTTTAATGCAAAGATAACATTGTTTAAGATGCTTTTGTTATGACAACTTGACAAATTCAAGCCCACAAGATTCAGGGGGTGTGGTTCAATCCAGATCCAACTCCTCCCACTTACATATTCCTAAACCTATCCATCTCCACCCCCTAGATGTGGGTCCCACAATGCCCCTACTGGATCTTGTGGGCTGCATCCCTACTTGCTGGCATAGACACTGAGAGGATTATGTTGTCTTGGTAATATAAAGTTTCATAAAAAAGACACTGACAGGTTATGATATATTGGTTTATGACAAGTTGTAATCTTTTTTTAATCTTTAAAAATGACATAACTGAGCAAATGACACTTGTTATAAACATGCATAAAATCTTATGGGGTGTCTTATGCACACCCCTTCAAGTAAAGTGTTACCAAATGTCTGCATTTTATACAACAGTTTGTTCTAGTTATCAAAGCTGATTGACTATTGTCTATAGTTAGCACTAGCAGCATCACCGATATAAATAATGATCAATTATTCAATCAATGATCTAGATGCAAGTAAATGTAACTAAATTTTAAATTTCCATATGACATAATCACCCTCCCAGTAATTTTAAGAGGTCAGACTTACCATCATAATAGTGAGTATGACCTGCACGCTCAGATACATTTAAGGAGCACCATTTGCGCAAAATAAATGAAGTAGCATTCATTGTGTTAGTGTTGCAGGAGATGCGAGGTCAAAGGATTGACGTAGAGCAGCTTCTCAGGCAGTCACAGACAGAACTGCTGTGGATCCGGCGACAGCTGTCAATCATATCAGCAGGAGATGCCAATCATGCCCGGGCCCAAAAGAAGGTGAGTAATCCTGTTCAGTTTACACTTGCACAATCTGATCTCTAATGGTTTCTCATACGTAGCACTTCTGGTAGCAATTATGGTTATTTTACACAAGGTGGCAGTGTCTTGCTACATATACATCCACGAGTACTCAACATCCTCAACTACCAATCAGAGCACAAGGAGCCAGCACAATCAGCCCCACTAGCCAATGGAGGGTGTGTTTGTGTCATGTGAGGAAATGACAGGTGATGCACGTAGACAGAGGGTGTGGTTGCATCTTAAAAGTGTAGGACTGGTCCCCTCCTTTGAGAATAGATATGCCATCTTAAACTGACACATTTGTAGAGGACTGCCCCAGTGCAGGGGTGGGGAGGACGGTTTAGGCACGTCCTGATTTTGCCAAGTACTATTTGTCCCTAGGTCGACATACTTTGTTGATCCTGGGACAACATTTTAATGCAAAAATACAGTCTTGACCATATATCTACACCTAAACCTACCCTTACCCATGAGTAATGCCTAAAAGCATGTTTAATGACAGATGGCTGACACTCTTGTACAAACACCAAACACTAATTGTAAGCTTAAACTTCGCAAAAACTATAAATAGTTTCTTAAAATCTGATTAATCACAATGTTGTCCCAGGGTCAACAAAGATGTTGACCTAGGGACATCCTGCACTTGGCAAAATCAGGTTAGCGGAGGGGGAGAGGACAGGCAGCACTACAGGAGCAGCTGGGGTTGCTTGGCAACAGAGCTGAGGAGACTGTAACACATTCCGTATTGGGAATCTGTTTCCTTTTTTTTTTTTGCTTCCAACAAGACTTGTTTCCTTAGTGCATAGAGTGGCTAATGGCCGGGATGTGCCTACCATGCTATCTAAGTAATCCCTCTTAATGCCCCTGTGTGCATTAAAATCTGATGTAACTGTGTGATATTCCGAGACAGTGAACTTAATTTCCCCTTGTTTGGTGTCGCTGTGGGATGAATGGAGCGGAACGCCCCTATTTTTTCGCCTCTGTTCTTTGAGATAGCGCTAACAAATCACAGTAGGGCAAGATAGCAATACCAACATTTCTAGGTGGCATATTGAGAGCACGATAACCCAAGATGCAGTATATAGGTGAAAAATTAACTATGGTGCCCATCTTAAGGTTTGTGAAGAAAACCAGGAGGAATGTCTTGCTGCAAATTCTCTTGTATGCTTAAAGCCTTTAAATTGCAAATCTAAACCTGTATATTACTAGTTAAAATGGGAGGAATGGGTGATGGAAATGGCACACAGGAAACCTTTACCCACATTTAGTAAATGCATAATTAAAAGGGTTGTCAGTGGAAAGGTTTTTAAAAAAAAGCTAAAAATGTAAATAAATAATAAAAAGATGGACAATAAGAATAAAAATAATAATTAATAAAAAGTAGTCATTTATTATGTGCCTTTATATGTAATTAAGGGGTCCTTCAAAAGGGTATCATCATACTCGGGCCATCAAAACCCCAGATTATGTCACTCAAATAACCCTAATAGCATTACTGCAAATGATTAGATGCATTGAATTGGCTTTTGCAGCATTAGAAAGGCCATGCGTGAAAAGGCAAATGATTTACACATCAGTGATGGGAGTGGCTCTACACATCACTGCTCTCTGTGTGTGCAAGTGTAAGGATACAGAGAGAAAGCCTGTGTGTGCGTACTGTAGGAGAGCAGGAGAGAATATATCGAGGAGCATGCGCACTTCTCTATGACCGTGTGTGTGTGTGTGAGAGAGAGAGAGACGGAGAGAGAAAGAGAGCAAGAAAGGGAACGCACCGTTCTGTTGCACCACTCCTAGAGAGCCTGGAGACGCTCTCACACTGTCTGACTCCTGTTCCAGCTCAGGGCTTCTGCAGGGACACACATGCACGCATGAGCACAGAGCCACACACAAACACACACCACAGACGTGTCGTCACTGCCACTCCTGGCAGCCGGTGATATAAGGGAGTTGGAGCGCTAAGGAGAAGAAGCAGAGGTGGAAGCGGCTAGCGTTAAGGTACAGTACACACACGGATCATGTTTGATAGGAATGAGATCAGTAGCGAAGAGAATGTGTGTGTAATGCCATGTCGTTATGCCTACATGTCGCCCTTCCTTGGCTCAGATCGCAGCGTGCGCTGGTTCATTCCAGCTCTGGAATACTGCAAAGAAAGGAGCATTCTACAGGATATGGCATGATCCAGATGTGCAGGGAGACATTTGACCTAGCGGCATCTGGAGTCAGGTGGTGGATTTTGAGGATGTCTGGTTGCTTAGTCTGCTACAGGAAGTTCAGAGGATGCAAACATGCAGATAACCTGAGGATATGAGTTGATCCGTGTTAATGTTTAATTTTGGGGCTCTCAGGCAACAGCTGGTCAAGGTCATGGTTGAGTGTAAATATGCACATTAGGTCATACATTAGTTTTTTTATTTTCACTCCCACCGCAGTCGTCACAGTCCTTGGGGCAGTCGGCACACAGCTGGAGTGAAAAAGTGTTTCTTCAGTTCATTTTTTAAATGAACCTGCTTCAAAGGAGCGCTATTTGTTAATAGGCATTATTCTTTTTTTTGGTAGTGTTGACTATCGGGTTGATTTGTTGTCTAATGGCTCATTAGTTCCCTGGTTAATGCTTCCATCCCGCTTGCAGTGCTTTTCACCTGTTATAGATGAGAAGTTGGCTTTATTAAGCTGTGCGTTTGACCAGTCTGTGTTTCCGTAGCTCTGCTGGCTCTGGTTGGGTTGGTACTGATGGGGCAGTAGGTTGACTGGCTGTGACTGAGTCTGCTAATGTAGTGTAGCATGCAAACCAGCTGGAGACCTGGCACACAAACCACAGTGTGATTGGTGGTATTACTATTCTGATACAGCAGACTGTTTTCTGAGATTATGTAAGATCTCTCAGTTAAATCCACACAGACACACAAAACAGACGCGGGAGCTTTGAAACACACATAATGTGATTGGCAACTGTTGTGTTTCTTGCATTGATACCACAGGCCAAAACGCTGGCAGTTGATTTGAGTGTTTAAAATGTGTTTAAGGCTTAATTGTATGTGTGCCTCATTATTAATTATGCTATATTCGATCCACCAACTGTTAGCAATGTTGACGAACACACACAAATGCTAGTAATGCTTTTATTGTTGTAGGTGCATTCCCTTTAAACTGAACTAAACTTAATGTTTCTATCTAGATGCAAAAAGCTACATTTGAAATATGATGATTATGAAATATTATGTGCTTTTGTATGTTGCAGAATACAAGATCATAAAGAGAAATGGGGAGAGAGATATGATGTAAAATGGACAAGAGCAGCTTTTTAGGATGCATTTATATGGGGCATGACCTTAGCTTAGCTATATCTTGCTTTTTTAAAGCATGTAACTTTTCAAGGTTCAACAAGACCAAAATGTAATGTTTGCCGCTATGTGCCAATCTGTTCAATAAATGTCAGGTATTTTCTGCTCTGCTCTAATGTCTGTCAAGGAAGCATGTTTTTATAACTGTTTGTCTCTTGTAAATGTTGTAACATTTGAATGATTTAATAATGGTTAGATCTGAGAGTAGCTGTATGCTCTCTATTTGATAACACAGGTTCTGACATGTCACATTATTAGCATTTAAGCAGTAACTAATGGTGTACTCTTTAGTTTAAAATGTCCTATAGAGACTTATGCACTGTGTAGCACAGTTATGTTATGTGAATATAATTAATAATGTATCTGGCTGAGCAGATTTAGCCCAGCGATCTCAGAAGGTGTAAAAGTAATAGCTTTTTATTTTTTGAGGGGGAGAGTTTTCCTGGCATTTCTTGACTGACTACAGTATGAGTAGGTTAAATGGTCTGTTTTGGGATCAGATCCATTCTAATGCAGTACTTCAGCTTCGCTACAGCACTGCACAGTTGGCAAGTATCAGAAAAAACAACGCTAACGCTCGATAATCTGGGCGTGATTCTTTGCAGCCTTAAATTATAGCAGTGTAATGCGTTAGTAACAACACAAAGATTGATTTTAGAAGTCTTTTGTTGATACTCACAGCATAAACAGCATAAACGGTTATTTAAATATGAATTCCAGATGTTTGTTATTTAAGTCTTAAACCTTAAAAGATATACTGTGTATATTTAAGAGGGATCATTTTAAAATCAAATAAAACTTAGAGGGCATCAGCTATGCAAAATTCACTTTTACATGTTGTATGAATATTAATGTAAGTTGGCAATGTGTGTGCACAACCACCATTCCAGCTATGGCCCTTCACAGACATAACAGATTGTGTTTGGTGACTTATGTGTGTTTTTATATTAACATAAACTGACAGTTTAAGCACAATAAGAGATGAAAGAGAGCTTAGTTTAGTACTGACATGCCGTGTGACAGCCGCTTTCTGTGCATGTGCTGCAGAAGTGTGCGCTGAAAAATTGGAAAGCTACAGCCCTATTCTAAAAAAAAAGTGGGTGGAGAGCTGGAGCTAATTTGCATTTAAAAATACAAGTACGAAAATAGCATTTTCAAAATGATATAATAAATGATCTGTTGGGCATTTTGAGCTTTAACTTCACAGACATTCTGGGGACACTTGAGACTTATGGTACATCTTGTAAAAGGGGAAAATAGATGCACTTTAACTTAACATGCAGGATTGTGTTCAACCTGAAACTTTGCTTGTTAAGTCACTGCCCTGTCTGCCCTCTTCCCCTGCAGCTGAAGCAGGAGGCCCGGCCGTTGCACCTGGCCTCTCACGCAGCCCACCATGTGAATCGCTGCCGCCTCCTAGAGGAAAAGAACAGAGCTCTTAAACTAGAGTTAGCCACTCTCAGACAGCAGAGACAGCAGCACAGATCGCTGGTAAGTCAGTTTCTGGTGTGTTCTTGTTGCTTTGTTGTTCTGTTTTTGGCACACTTCTGGATTTCAGCATGTTGTCTGAAACTCCTCTTCCCTGGTGAGAGCCTTAATGAGAGATAGCAACAGTTGTTTTTCGTAAGGTAAAATGCACAGGAAGTCCCTGAATTGTCTACCGTGGTGTGATGCTGAAGCTGTAGCCCTGGCAACAAGCCCACTGGTGAGGGAGGACAGGTTGGTAATGGAAAACTGACAGACCATAATAATGGCTTTTGTTATAAGCCTCAGTTGCAACAGATCAATTTCGTCCCGCTGAATGGAGATGGGAAGTCACATGCACAAGTTTAACTGAGCTTGAGCGCTGCTGAGAAAGTTTACTTTAGAGTATATTTTAGAATTTTACCGGAAAGTAAGAAAGTCATCCCTTACTCACCCTTATTACACGGCTCTCTGGAATGCTTGATTCTGATTGGTCAGTTGAGACATTTCGAATAATAACCGCTCCAAAGTAATAACGCATAGCCGGTACTACTTGTATGTTTAAAATCCCTCCGCGCCAACA
>JAUMHQ010000085.1:6992264-7002271 GCA_032361165.1 Enteromius paludinosus
TAAAATGTTTCAAATTCATATTCATGTCCAGTTTTTTCCTTATGTGGCAAGTAGCCGTGTAATAAGCGGGATAATGTACAGACAGCCTGTAGTTATCGCAAAATATACAAGATCACACTGTAGAAGCTTATTTCTGCGATGACTACCAGCTGCCTGTACATTATCCCTTACTTGTTTTGCTCTAAACCTGTATGACTATTTTCCTTGCAACTCCGAAGGTGACTGATAATCTTTCCCTCCACATACAGTTGCAACCAGATTTTTCAATCGATGAACTGAACTCGATGAACACCAGCTTGATTTGTTGACATCTTTCAGACCAGTTTTATGAACTTTGTAAAATGATTCATTTTAAAGATTGGACTCTGAAGGATGATTTGTTCATGAACCAGTCATCACAATTTTACCTAAAAGACTTTTCCAAGGAGAACTTGAGCGGATGTCAAGTTTTTCTGTTCAAAGCATAGGCTCTGTAATTTTTGAAAGAAAATATTTGACATTTTTAAATCAAAAGTTGCACAAAAATGTTAGAAAGTATTTCTGCTGAATAAATAATACATTTAGTTTTTCTTTTACATTTCTATTTATTAAACAATCTTTAAAAAGTACCATGGTTCCAACAAAAATATTTAGCAGCACGGCTGTTTTCGACATCGAAAATTAATAATTAATAATAAATAATGTTTCTTGACCATCAAAATGCCATGATCCCTGAAGGATGCTTTTCTAGCTTAGATTTTTTGCCTTGTTTTCAGCCAAAATAATAAAAAGAAATTTTAGTCAAGAAGGATTTTATAGACAAGTAAAAAATTATAGTCTTGTGTTCAGAAAAGGTTTGCTTAGAACAAGCATAGCAATCGTGTTTTCTGTTTAAAATTATTCAAAAATTCAAATTCGAATTATTTGTCATGCAGTTTTTATTTGTCTTAAAATTATTCTTGATTTAAGAATTTCTAGATATTTTGACTGGAAACAAGACAAAAATCTAAGTTGGAAAAGCATTTTTGCAGTGTAATGGCTGCTAAAAAAAATTCAGCTGTGCCAACAAAACAAAAAAAAGTTTTTTTTTTTGCTATTTTAAATTGCAATCATGTATCATTTTAATTTATTGAATCATTTTCATTTATTATTTAAGTTAAATTGCATAACAATGAATTATAATATGAAGAGACTTTGACAGCAATGTAAAAGTGCTTTTCACACAGAATGATATCTTATTGTTTTAGCAAGACTAAAAATATGGTGTATATGTACAAATTGAATGATATTAAGCTTTTATGTTCATTAACAGATAGTAGTGCTCTAAATGTAACAGTACCACAGTACTGTGGGTAATTCATACTATCAATAGTTGAATTAATAAAATGTTTAACTTTAGTTTAATACTTAACACACTGTTAAATTTCCTGTGCTGTTTTACTGCCTGAAGTCCTTTAATTGAAAGAGAGAGAAAGAAATCTCAGGTCTGCCAAGGCTGGCATTGGTTCAGATTTAAAATGATCACACCTCTTCATTTATTAGCTTCAGTTGTGATAGTGTTGAGCCAGACGAATATGCCGTGACAGTTGTTGCAGTGCGAGTCCTGTGGCTGGTTGCCAGGCGACCATCTCTGACGGACAGCGCAGAGAGTGAACCTGTGGTGAGGAATGACCTTCTGTCTCTAGAGGAAGTGTCTCACGCCTGCTGCTGCTTAGGAACCGCCCACCTCATCTTTATGACACTACCAGTCCTGTGGAGAAAGGAAGGCCGTGGAAACACCTGGCTGTAGTATAATTAGTTTTGTGAATAACAGTCATGACTATAATGACAAAAGAAAGATAATGAATAACAGTCCGAATAGAGGCACATCTACTTAATTAGCTAAGCCAAAGTATGTTTCAGTAGAGAATTTAGATGAGTAAGAGAGGTACACAGTGTTTTCTTGTGAGGATGTTGCCAGTCAAGAGCAGAGAGGGCTATATCAGAAGGGTTGGGCCCTAGCTTGGGTTGCCATGTCCTCTAATAGAATTACACTGAGACAGTGATCTCTTAGCTGGGCCATGCTGCTTGCTTAACTGTATTTTCTACTCCATTGTATCGACCGCTGGAGTCATATGGAGCAGGAGGTTCATTCCTTTCCAGATCCTTGTCTCAATAGTTAGACCAGGACAGGAAGCATCAGCTCCAGCTGAATATGTGCCCACTGAGAGCTTGTCGTTAATTTCGTTAATTGCCATCTTGTGTTGAAATGTGAATGCGATAAAACACAATATTTGCTTAAGTGTCATCTGAACTTAAAACAAATGCAAAGTTCTGTCAGGAAATTCTAGATAACTCAATCTGACATACTGACATCATAGGGGTGGGCGATATCCCGGTAGACACGAGTAACCGGTAAAAATTTGTCAACCGATGGTCTATCTAAAAAGTGAATGAAAATGTAATATTTGTTTAAAACACTAGCATTAATGCACTACTAAATAAGAAATATAAATGATACTGATTATTTATCTTTAGTAGCTGATATGGTACCAATATCTAACCCAGTTAGTTTTGAAATATTTAGTGTAAACAAGAAACATTAAACTAAAGTTCCTTCTTTAAATTACAGTTTCATTAATCACTTGCCTAATTTCTTAAAGTCCACAGCATTATGTGGAAGTCGTATATTATGAGCCTGATTGGCCATGGGAAATAATATTGTGACCTCAGTTCTCTGAAAGCAATTTTCACAATTGATTTCTGCATGCCAGTTGCCAAAACAGAATGAATCACTGCCTGTAAACTAAAACCTGGGATTAATATTTATTCCTCTGCTGCTTGTAAATTCCCTTTTTAAAACCGTGCCTCTGTGACTCTGTATGGAATGGAGAGCAAAAACAACAAAACACCTTCAGGGAAGACATTCGTTTTAGTTTCTGGAGCGAATATTCCTTCTGCTGCTCCTCTAATTGAAGCATCCCAGAGAGATACTTACAGTCAAGGGTTTCAAACTAACCAGGTCTCTGCTATATTCATATGAACATTTCTATATTCAGTTAGATATTTGAGATTTTATGTAAAGAAAACCCATTTCCAATGTGTGTCACCATAACAAATTAAGTTCAGAAAAAGAATACATTTTTACAGCCCATAACGTTTGTCTAAAGTTATCCTCTTTAGAGAAGCTTCTATCAAGAACAAATTACACTTGGGACATTTTTACCAACATGGACAGTGAGCACTGAAGTTGTAAAGGGACCCAGTGTAGTGAAGGACTTTTTTCTTCACCTTCCGATGACAAGTGAATTGAAAATATTTCATACCATCAATGAAACTGCATTTTTTTCCCCTGCATTTGTTCATTAGTAACAGAGCAGAGGTCCTTATTTTGAAACTTAAGCTGCCTCAAAACCATGACATACGTTTTAATACTCAGTGTGCTTGTCTTCACTGTTTCTGTAATGTATATGCATTCCTTTTCACTGGAAATCTATACAGGCCACCCCAAACATATGGAATCCCACAATTTTATCTGCGCTTTAAAAGCTTTGTGGTATGAGGCTTCGTATACATTACACCTGCAACTCTATTTCGATGCGGTGTGTAGATCTTAGAGCGAGCTGAAAGCCACATCCTGCATCATTTTTTACCTAGTCATGTTTACAGGCAGAGGTATCAGTCTGACTGCAGGGTTTCTCAGATGTGGGACTCCCTTAAATAATTGCTGATTACAGCAGACGGTGAAGGAAAGAGGACGGTACCTCTGAAGCAGGGTAAAGTGAACCTCTGTACATGATGTGACTCTGGTGGGTTAAGAGAGTATAAAACAGAAATTATATATTATGTCTATGGAGGGTAAGAAAGCTCTCGGATTTCATCAAAAATAATACATTTGTGTTTCGAATATGAATCAGGACTTATGGGTTTAGAACGACATGAGGAAGGAGTTTAAATTATTGTCAAACTTCACAGTAATCAATTTGTTAAAAATATATCCGCATTTATTAATAATGATTAATGTATTAGTAGATAGATAAATGCTGCAAATGTATTGTTCGTTGTTGTGGTCAACATTGGGCGTCAATCCCTGCTTAAGCCAAAAACATGTTAAAGGTTTCTCCCAATTAGCTCCACCTACTCCCTGTGTCTGCTTCACGTCTGCATGGAGGTTTGGTACCGGCAGGGAAGGATCATGGTTTTAGGAGTTGCCGCCCACTAGCCAGCCTATTTCCATAATTTCCCCTCCCACTTCCTCTCTCCTCCACCCGCATTCAGCATCAGTCACTCAGGGAGGGGATGGAGGGCAGACCGTAGCGTATGGTGGGGGAGCACTGTGCCTCTGCTTCTGCAGCATGCAGCAGGCCTTGTAAAGAGAGAAGGAGAGCGAGAGAGAGAGAGAGAGCTGCCGTTACCACTGTCTGACATTTGCACGCCCAGAGGAAGCAAGACGGAGGAGGAGAGGAACAGTGCAAAAGGAAAAGGAAAGAACATTTTCTTCAGGTTTAGGAGCCTTTGGAACTGGGAAGTGAGACGGTAAATATTTCCTCTTCTCATTTATTCTTTTGCTGCAATTCTGTTTCTCTTACTTTCCTTCCTCTGCCTGCAGCTTGGCTGTGGGGATTCCAGCGTGTGTTTTTGCATGAGGAGATGTGCAGCATAGTAAATCCTCTCTCTCTCTCTCTCTCTCTCTCTCTCTCTTTGAGTATACGTTCTCATAGCTGGGTATTGCCCCAGTTCATATATCATATATTCTCATGCATTTAGATGCATGATGAAGGATGATGCAAGGACTCAAGTGATTTTTCTCAAGCATGATAACAAATCAAGGGTTTTTCTTTATCTATATATTATCAAAGTTTCAAACACATGTGCCACCTGCATTGCTGCTTTTCTGCATTTCCATGAATTTCGAGGCAGCAGGTTGGAGATTTTCTAAACTGATTTTAGGTTTGTTGTTTTATGGGTTGTCCTGGGTCAGACTTTTAAGAAACTGGATTGCCAGCTTCCTCACTGCATCTCGCGAATTGTCATGGTTACAGCGAAACCTCCGCCTTAGCTGAGTGACACTTGCTGTTCAATAGTTATTGACTTATTTAAAAATACCCCATGCCCTGTGTTCTCCTTCTGGTTCTCTTACAATCTACTCAGACAGTCATGTGCATGAATGCATTATTTGCTGTTTGCAAGATTAGAATATGTCAGTCAGCATATCGTCTCAATTAAGCGTGTCTTCGAATGCTCACTACCTTTTAAAATGGATGTTGTTACACGCAAGACATGTACAGTATGTTATTATTTTTGAATTGTATATTCCCTCTGGACAAGCAAATTATCTTAATGTAAAGTCCTTCGTCTTTGTTTTAATTAAGTGGCCCTTTGCTTCATGACATTTTCAAGAGTTAGAAGGGCTTCCTAATACATTAAGCTAGTGTACATTCAAAGTCAGTCAGGATGTTCTCAATGCCAAACTGAGCCTTGAGTCTCAGCCAGATTCATCACTGTTTCTTTTTTAGGATAGTAGGGGAAACGGGCTTAAATGACGGTACTCTAATACCCAGCTAACAAGCCATCCTGAGCTGCCTCAAAATCCATGATGCTGTCAAAGTGATTCAAAGTGGCCTATTTCTAGTGATAATGCACATAAATGTTGAGAGAAATAATAATTCTGAATAGAGTGCTACAAGAATGTGTCCTAAAGCCGGAAAAGGAACTGGTTCCATCATCCCAAAGTCAATAGGTTTCTATGGTTAAATTCCTGAAATAAGGCATGTGGTTAACACAAGCTCAAGATATATTTATGCTTCATTTAACGACACAAAACACATCATTACTGCCCCACATTTTCCCCCAGTGTTTTATTAAGATGCTTTTATATGCCTTTAAAAAGAGGATTGTTAACAAGTGGCTAAAGAGGCTTTCAAACCGCTTTTTAACCTAAAACTTCTGAGGTAATATTTAGCAAATTCTTCAAAACTGCATTAATTTGTAATGATTATACAGATGAGCAAAAACTTCTGAGCTGTAAACCTTTGGTCACGGAGCTTTTTGGTTTGCAAGCCATAGAAAGCAATGTGATTAACTTCTGGGTTTGTCTGTAAAACATGTGAAAATACGATTGTACCCATGGGTTCAAAATTGAAAAAAAGTCATATAGGTTTGAAACAACATTAGTGTGAGTAAATTTAATTTACATTTTTGGGTGAACTATTCCTTTCGAAAAACACAGTGATTCACTGATAATCACAACCTAACCAACTCATAGGCTTCTCGGCACCAAGAGTCTCGGGACGGCAGAATGCAGAGCCAAGAATAAATCAATCACCATGTTGACATCCTGAGCACTGTAGCATCATTATCACACCCCATGCATATATCTCTGTAGTTCACAGGAGGAAGCTTCCACGAATCATATAAGAGTGTCTTCAGAAAGATAGGGAGATTAGAACACAATGACTGTATGAAGTCTCTGTGCAGCATTTAACAATGAGCTCAACATTTCATGTATTTATTTTACCTTTAACTTGAACGCTGAATGGCATCCAGTTCCGGTTATGACGTTATGAGCCACAGAGGAGGCAGACGCACAACACATGTCTATTTGAATTCCCATGCAGTGTCCCTTTAGTCCCCCACTCCTGAGATTATCTCTCAAAATGTGTAGGAGAGAGTCCTGAATAATCCTACGCTTCCCTAGAAACCCTTTCTCAAACACAGACCCCCTCCGAGGCATCTCTGCCCCCATTTCGCATGAGACAGACGTATATAAATTGATAACGTGGTAAATGGAGTTATAACGGTATCTTGTACTGATAGTGCAGGCGAAACCCGAGATTTCCTTCCCATAGAGATGCACTTCCTCCCTGTTGAAATGTACCACGTCATGGTGATTCCTTTCAGGGTGTACAGTTACACATGAACCATCTTGTATTTTCACAGTCTTGGACCGTTTTCCAAGTGGAGGGAGTTTGCCGTATCCTGCGAGTTTGGTTTAACAATGAATTGTGAATGAGTGCCAAATAGGCTGCTCATTCTCATGGTTAACGTGCTACCTGGATGAGTAGGTTTCTATAGCAACCACAGAGTCCCCTCCCCCCACTGTAAAACGCACATGAGCACGCAATGCATACTTGCCAGGAATGATACTGTCATTTCGCCAGTCAAGCAGCACGAGGATTTAACGTACAGTGTTAATAGCTCAGATAAATGATCGGTGTTTTCTCGTTCATCTCATTTAATGGGAGGTGTTGTCTTGGTGTAATGAGGTTGGTTTGGGTGAAAAAGCCCTCGGTTTAGGAAAGCTCAGCTGTGTAACATGTTGACACAGATGAAACGGTTGTTACTTCCACACCACTAGGTTTGAGCTCCCAGCTGTTCCTTCTCTGCCCCTGCCTAAAGAGCCCTAATGCTATGCATGGCTGCTTTAAAACACCCATCGTTAGGTGTCGCACACCCTCGCACACTTGCAGAGCTTTCTTTTTGGCATACCGTTATACATTCTTTATGCTAAATGCCCTATCTGACACTGTTCTTCAAGTAATACGGCCCTCGAATGATTGGGATGTACTGGGATTGGCCCAAGATGCTGAGGTTTAGGAAAGCTCGTCTATAAATTTCCTTTAATGTTTCAGACCATTTTCTAGATGCTCAGGAACTAATTGTCCATTATAAAGAATATAATGGACTCTTGGTGTTTTATAACTGAATTTTGTAATTTGTGCACCAATCGCATAATAGTGTTTTTTTTTTAAAATGGCTATGGCTTTACCATACTTTTTGTTAAAGACGTGAAACGTGGCTTCTCAGCTGTTTGCTGACAATATCCGGAATCTGATTCTATGCTGTCCTTTTAGTTAAATCAAAACATTCACTATATCTTCCGTGTATTCTGTTATAAAATATATATTTCAATCTTGTCAGTGAAATCATTCACGTTCTTTATTTTTTGTTTTTATCATTCTAGGAGTCAGAGGTCAACGAGCGGAGGAAAAGGTGTCAGATTCTTGAGAGAGAAGTGAAGAATAAGACTTTAGAATGTAAGACTTTGGTGAGTACAAGCTATGCAGTGCATAAAGTCATAGCTGATAATGCCAGAAATCATTTGTGTTTTTCTGGTGCACTCCATCAAGCATAAACCACAGCTGATACACTGGTCTGTACACTTTAAAGATTAAAATTCGTTCTCCTGGGTATTTTTTTCTGGAATGCATGTCCTTCCTTTCACTAAAGCTTTTAATGTTCTCGACAGCCAATCCTGTTGCTCATCATTATCAAGTTTTTCGTGAGCACTCCAGTCTTTTATTAACATTTCACTGGAGGGGAACAATTAGTCTTTTTTTTTTGTATTTAAAAATTTTATTTTGTTTTTTATTTTTTTTTTATAATTTTTACAAATAATTAAATTAATAATTATTTTTAAAATACCACTAAATGATCAGAAAGTATTTTATTTTATTTTATTTATTTATGTTTTAAGTTATAATATTGAGTATATACAGTAAAGCATAACCCTCAACTGTCAAAGTGCTGCAGTAATTTATATTGACATACTATACTTAATTATTAATTATTTGCATAGATTTGCATATTGTTTTAAAAAAGTAAGGATTCAAATGGAAGGATTTTGACACTAATCTAAAACAGAATTCTTTCTACATTGGTGTGCATGAGCACTACATTTTGAATGTATGGTATTACATGTGTAAAGGTCACGTAAGATACCTAACATCTCCCTACTGTTTGTATGAATGAAGCTACCACACACCAGCTCATTAGTGGAGATCCTGTGGGTGTTTAAAGGGAAAGCACAGGAATAGCATGTCTGATCTTAAAGTACACGCTCCTTGGTGGCAAATACTCAAATGTTCTTTCAAGAGTCCCTGTGAACCATCTTTATCCTTTTATGTCAACTATGTTCATTTTAAAAAACCCTTGTGTTGCAATTAAAGTAGCACCGCTAGCCCAACAGTTGATTTACTCGAATCATTTTCATGAGCTGGGGGGCGTTAATTAGCATGCTCCATGAGAAACGTGCTTTGAGTCTTGTAGATGCCATGTCAAGAGGTCACAGAGATGGTTGCTCTAAATAACAAACAGCTGTCTAATTGGATCAAATCTGTCTAAGGAGCATTTTTCCATCATAGCATGACGAACAACTGAAGTGACTTATTTGCTTACTGCGGTATATACATTAGTGCAAACACAGGATAAGGGAGGATGCGGCCTCCCTCCCGACCTCCTGCAGCTGTCATGGCAACAACCACCTGTCTCAGCGGGAGAGGAGCCCTAAGCTTTCACAGCAGGATCAGAGGCGAAGATTTCTGTTTGCTACAGGTACAGACTGGAGATGTCACCTATGATTGACAGATCTGTCCCTGTAAGCTGCACGTTAAAGAATTGAAAGTATTGTGGGTGAATAAAACGTGCAGAGATCAGACCTGTTTTGGTAAGATTGGGTGTAATACTCAGTCTGTCAGTGCCATTACCTTGGTACAGAAATGGATATAACTTCTGTGACCTCTGACAGAATTTAAAAATAAAAGCAAAGTTTTCAGAATAGCAAAAAATACGGATGGAAAATTAATAAGCATAAATCAAATATGAAAATCAAGCATTTTAAACATATATGAATCAAACTTTAAACACATGTAAAATCATATTGCACAGAACTGAAATATTAATGCAAAACTTTTTTACTTTCACAAAAAATTATGTTTTTCTTGGTTATATCTCTCATTTTATTCTCATATTTAAATTTAGCATGACAAGCAAATAATCTAATTTCATTTCCAGCGCTGCGTCCGAAATCGCATACTGCTTAAGTAGGTACTACATTTAAATCCGAAGGTACTACTCGACCGTTAAAACAGTACGTTCTATATAGTATGAATGGAACTCGGACGTACTACATCCGCCATATTGATGCTGTCAAGTGTCACGCGTCGTCACAACGGCGCGACAATTTAAACTTTAAATAAGTCATCCGTTTATTTAGATTGTGTTAAACAAGTGTAATTTAATCACAATAAACAACGTTTTCTTCCTGAGGT
>JAUMHQ010000085.1:7009594-7063779 GCA_032361165.1 Enteromius paludinosus
GAATGAGTTTCTTTTTTCTGTTGAACATTGTATTAAATTCAATGAGGACCAGCTACTGTTTGGTTACTCAAAATATAAAAAAATAATACAGGTTTGGGTCAACATGTAAGTAAGTAAATAATGGCACAATTATAAGTTTTGAGTGAACTGTCCCTTTAATGACAAGCGGCGGCATGTTTAGTTCTGTCCCTTTAAGAGCTGCACGCATCACTGGCACGTTTTCTCTTGATTGTTTACTTCACTTTACACACAAGCAACTGTGTTTAACGTTGTGTGTTTCTGACAGTATTACCACAATCAGATGTGATAAATATCTTAGTTCAGTAATTAGGCGCTATTTGACAGGCTTTTAGTGTGCGCGCTTCAGGTGTACGCGCCGGTGTAGTGCCGAATATTGACCTACCAAAACTAGGGGAGTCAAAATTCGGCACAACACCTAAAAAGCGCTTTGGGATAGCACACATATGAAATGTTTAATCAGCAAGACTTTCAAAGCGAATAATGTACTTGCAGTGTCTGGTGAGTGTAATTCTACCACTGAGTTAACACTGATGTGAATGTGTGTCGCGTTGTAAAGCTATTGAAACGGACATGATAAAATAGCACGATACTACGATATTGCTTAAAATGCAGATCGTGGAGACATTTTTATCATCCACGATCAAAAATCGTCCTATTGCCCACCCCTACAAAAGACTATTCATTTTAGTCTTAATTGTTAATGGATGAAATATATATCACATGTCTAGCTACTGTATGAAATTGGATAAATATTAAGACGGAATTTGAAATGAATGCTTTTCACAGCACAGATTACTACAACAAACCAGTTCTGCTTCTCATGCCATTTGTTATTTATTATATAATATCTAATGATCATGAAACACACTTATTTTTTTCCCAGTCCTTCCGTAGAAGTTGACGTAAGGATAAGGAAATATTCTTCTGACATGGCAGCAATAGATACTGTGGCATAGTAGGGCTGGATAAAATCAGTGCAGTCACATAATAGGATCATGGCTGCCAAACTGTTTGCTTTTCTTTGTGTCTGCGGCCTTTCAGGAAGGAGCAGCGACAGGCAAACAAAGCAATTAGAGCCGACAGCAGACACCGCATCAGTGCAGATCCCTAGGGAGGGGTTTGACAGAGCTTTTACCTCACTAACATACACGACACCGGCATATATGCACAAATGACTTGCTGATACAACTTGCATGGCAATCATACCCCGTCTGTATCTTTCAATTTCCTGTTTGCCTACAAAGAAAGAGTTTTCATTGCAATTTTATTCACTTATGAGTAACTGCTCTGAACTGTGACTCAGTTTTGCCCTTCAAATACTCAATTTCCCCTCTGGGATCAATAAATCTGTCTGAAATTAGATGGAAGTAGCTTTGCCAACCAAATCTTGGCAAATCTTTTAGAATCAATGTGAAATTATAATGTCCTACTGGCGTTGCAGTTGCTCTCCGAGATTTGGGTTCATCAGGTTTTGAGTGAATGGAATCGCATTTGTACAGATACACTAAATACGCTATCTCTTATTTTCAGGTACAGGCTGAAGTTGAAAAAGAGCACGAAGAAGTGGTGCATCTGCTAGAGGTAAAAAATAATGTACTTACTTTCCTTCTGTCCTGTGGTATCCTACTATGAAAAGCCTAATTTATACTCCTGGCTTGGTCAGCAGAGTCTGCCGCTCGTTCAAAAAGAAAATTTCTGCCCAAATTATCTGATAAACATACGTAGAAGGGACCGATGCAACCTGTCTGGACCCCTCATGTGTTTGATAAAAGACCTCCGTTTCTGACAGTCAGACCAGTCTGAGAAGCTTCTGCTTGTCACGTACTATCAGCTTGACTTTCGAGGAGAACTTGTGTCCCCTATGGGGTGTCCTTCCAGAGTTTCCTTCATAATATTTGCCTTTTCCCATCTTTAATATTGTTTTTTATACCTTGCAGTTTTGTTTCAAGCCGTTCAGTTTGATCCTTTTTTCCATAGTTGAATATTTTGTTTGTTTTGTGATGTTTTTCATCTCTGACCCTTGTCATTCTGATTTATATATATATATTTATATATATATTTTTTTTTATTTCCTTTTCTGTTTAAACAGAGCCATATGGACAAAATGCAGGTACACACACTCAAACATTCAGAGATTCTTTTGAAACCTTCCATATCAATTTGTTTTCAGAGAAATCATTTTTGTCATAATTTACTCGTTCCAAACCCATCTGACTTTCTTCTAAAGGAGCTTTTTTGATTAATTTATTCATATTTTCTTCCATATGAGTAAACAGAGGCTTTAAATGGGATACAAAAAACATTATAAAAGCATCATAAAAGTGGTCACTGCGATTTATGAAGAACAGACTGAAATTTAAGCCATTGTGAATAACACGAGGGATGAGTAAATAATGACAGAACTTTCGTTTGTGGGTGACCTGAAATCATTGCATCGCTATGTGTCTCTTGCTGCTACACTCATCTTTGTGGCCGTGAATTGTTGCTACAAAAGAGTTATGAGTTTAGCAAATAAAATGAAGTTTCCATCAGGTCAGGTCTTCTTCGCATCAGGTCTTTTGTTGTTGGGGTGAATCTAGGACCTTTTGAAATTATGTGACTGTATCAGTATTAAGGTCTGGTTAGATAATGCACTTAAACGCACACACACAGAGGTTATTTAAACCTCTAATGCCTTTGCCACTAAAACGTGTCTCTGTTTTTGTGCAGCGTCTCATGCATGACAGTGCTCTCAAGTTAAATCTAGGGATGTGTGCCACAACTGATATCATTATTGTTTAAATTTTGTCTATGCCCCTTAATATATATAAATAAATAGACTTCTAAGAAAGGAAAAAATAATACCATTAACATGTTGTTATTGTTACAGGCTGTGCATCCAATCAAACTTCAAAGCATTTTGTCGCACATTTATGTAATGCTGGGTCATATGTCTAATAGCATGGATTCTAGTGCTGTATTTTACCCAATGTTTGTTCAATATTTTAGGCTGGTAATCATTATGCTGCTATATGTCAGTTTACAAAATCGTCGGTTTTTCTGTTCAGCTTTGTCATGTTAATCATTTTGCATATTGTTGGGTGTAATCCTGCAAATTGTTGGTTCCTATAACAAAACCATTTTTAGAACTACTGCTACAGTTCAGTGTGTCTTGTCTGTGTTTTTATTCATGTCGGTGATATAAATGATTTTATTTCATCGTTTGTGTATTTCTTTCTTGTATATTCCTTACCCTGACTCTCAAAGGTCAAGGTTCATGACTTGGAGCAGAAATGCAGGACACAGAGTGAGCAGTGCAATATTTTGTCGAAAGAGCTGGAGAAATATCACCTGGGGTCAGACGCGGAGGATACACTCAACACTGACTCACAGGAGAAAAACTTGTGCAACAGTTACAACAGCCTGCAGTGCCAGGCCGAAAAAAGTGAGTGAAGCATTTTTCAAACACATGGGGGTGTATTTTCTCCCACGTAAACCACAGACATTTCATTGTTGTGAGCAGTTTTTATAACACCTTTCTAGAATTTCTGGCATTTGTTAAAAACCACTAATTTACATTTTTTTCAAATGTTTATAATAGAAACATTCAGAAAAACACAACTTATGTAAATCCATTTGTTTAGATCCATGCTGTTGTTCAAAGTCACTGATTTTGATTATAACTCATGCCTCCAGGTGATGAGAGATCTGACGGATCTCAACTGGTCTCAGAACTGCCCATAGTACAGCAACACAAGAGAGACAAGCCAGAGCAGCTGTCGGTTAAACCCACCATTCAAACCCAGAGTCGCTCCAGCAGCCCCATGCAAGCATCCCTCTCAGAGGTTTGTCATGCGTCTCAGCTACACTGTGATCATTTGGTTACCCGGTTGCCTTGAGCAGATAACAGTATCTGTTTATCTGTCTGCTTTTTACTCAAGAGAAAAGAAATGTGCTCATTTCAGGCTTTTATAATTGGTCTCTCTCTCTATAATTAGATCCATAAATGACCTCATATCAGATGCTGAAGATTGTCTGGTGCTTTAGGAAAGAAACTCAGTTGTTTGTGTGCAAACTCAATCCACTGTTCCATTGAGAGCTTAGATGCTCAATGTATATGGAGTCAAAAAATCATTTGGTAATTAGCCGTGTGTAGTTGTTTTTGATGTTAAAATATTTTCTGCTCTTTTAACTGTAAACCATTTGTATGTCGATTTTGAAAAAAAACATTGGAAAACATTGTGTTAACACCAAGACTTGATGCTGCTATCAGGAAAGCAGCTTAACACAGCAAAACATTGCCTCAACCATTGACAATAGCGAAACCTGTTTGAAAACACTGTTTTTGCAGTTCAGTTTGGTGATGCTGTCACCACCAAAGAAATGATACACTTCAGCCTTATATTTTCCCTGGGTAGGAGATTGACATCAATGCAAATAGGTAATAATCATGTCCGCTCTGTGAACCTAATCATACATGAATCAAATCATCCATGAACACATGTATGCACTCTGCACATTGGGAGCAGGACTGGAAAAAATGGATGTTATGTAATGATCCTCACACAAACCCTGGAATAGTACATTTACAAGGGTGTTCAGAGTGGAGTTTACAGATCAGGATCAAGTGTGTCAGCTGATTTCCTCTGTCTGTAGATGGATGATGAAGTGAGCCCAGCTCCAAGGTCCAAGGCAAGATACACAGGCCAGGTCCGTCTCTGCACTGCCCGATACAGGTATATTTCTTACCTCTTTTATCCAATATGTTTATCAAACGTTTGTGGCCAGTAAGATGTTTTGTTTGTTAATTTGAATGAAATGCATATTTTTATTGCCAGGATGCATTAATTAAATCAAAGATCACTGAAGACTACAGTAATAGTTACTGTAAAGAATATTGCATTCAAATAATTAGATTAATCGCATCCATAAGTTTTTGTTTACAAAATATATGTGTGTACCCTGTGTGTATTTTTTATGTATATATAAATACAAACACATGAATGTATATATTTATGTATTGTTGTATATATTTAAATATATGTATATATAAAATATAGGGATATTAATATATAAATGTATAAACAGGTAAATATTTACAGTATATATTTAGACATATTTATATATAAATATACACAGTACACACACACAAATGTAATGTAAATAAAAACTTTTATTTTAGATGCAATTAATCACATTGTTTGACAGCATTAGTAATATTTCACAACAAAAAATGTTTAATGTACAAAACATTAAAACTAATTTTTACTGGCTCCATAATTTGAACAGTAGTGAACTCTTATATAATATATAGAAATATGCATAAATGTATGTGTTTGTATTTATATTGCTTGTTTCCTTGTTCTCTTTCCCTCTCACTCTTTGATCTTTTGGCCAGTTATAATCCTTATGATGGACCTAATGAGCATCCAGAAGCTGAGCTCCCTCTTGTAGCAGGGAAGTATTTGTACGTATATGGAAACATGGACGATGATGGATTTTATGAAGGTAATTATGAGTTACGATACAAGAGGTGTAATTATTATTGGAGAAAGAATTAAGACTGAACATTAAAAAACAGCTCTCCAATTGAATCTCCAATATTTAAAAAATCCCAACAACTTACTGGACGTTCTTTGTTGTGTTTTCCCCATGTGCTCTTTGTTTTTCCCCATGACCCAGTTCTGTTTGATTAGTTAGTCTGTTCAGGTGTGTCTAGTTAATTATCATTGATTTCCCTTCCTTTATAAGTTGCTTCCTGTCTTTCAGTTTTGTCCATTATCGTCAATGTTGAGTGTGTGTAACCTGCTCCTACGTATTCACATTTGTTACTATTAAAGATGTTTCACTTTGATTACGAACCTCTCCGTGCCACTTACACTGCTCAAAAAAAATAAAGGGAACGCTTAAACACCACAATGTAACTCCAAGTCAATTACACTTCTGTGAAATCAAACTGGTCAGTTAGGAAGCAACACTGATTGAAGATCAGTTTCATATGCTGTTGTGCAAATGGAATAGACAACAGGTGGAAATGATAGGCAATTAGCAGAACACCCCCAATAAAGGAGTGGTTCTGCAGGTGGTGACCACAGACCACTGGCGCATCTCTGGACTGGCCCGCCCGTTCCCCAGACCTGAATCCAATCGAGCACATCTGGGACATCATGTCTCACTACATCCACCAACTCCACGTTGCACCACAGTCTGTTCAGGAGTTGGTGAATGTTTTAGTCCTGGTCTGGGAGGAGATCCCTCAGGAGACCATCCTCCACCTCATCTGTAGCATGCCCAGGCGTTGTAGGAAGGTCATAAAGGCACGTCGAGGCCACAGACACAACTGAGCCTCATTTTGACTTGTTTTAAGGACATTACGTCAAAGTTGGATCAGCATGTAGGGTGTTTTTCCACTTCAATGTTGAGTGTGACTCCAAATCCAGACCTCCATAGGTTAATAAATTTGCTTTCCATTGATATTTTTTGTGTGGTTTTGTTGTAGGCACATTGAACTATGTAAAGAACAAAGTATTTAATGAGAATATTTCATTCATTCAGATCTAGGATGTGTTATTTTAGCTTTCCCCTTATTTTTTTGAGCAGTATATTTGCTAATGGACATAAATAATTGACACAGACGACTAAGAGCGAATTTGGTCTATAAGAATCACCTGGCAGCATGTATTACAAAATGCATCACAATTACATTTTATGTAACGAGATCTGCTGCAGCTTATGAGATCTTTCTATTTCTGTTTGCTCCAGGAGAGCTATTGGATGGCCAGCGTGGCCTGGTTCCCTCTAATTTCGTGGAATTTGTCCAGGACAAGGAAAAGCCATCTATCGAGGGAGAAGAGGAGCAGGGCAGGCTGGAGCAGAGCTGTCTGAGCCTGGTGGCCATAGATGGAGGAGCTCCTCTAGACAGCCTTAGCAGTGATGCCCTCGGCCATTGCAGCAACGGGACAGGCGCTCTGGATGGAGAGGAGCTGAGTGATGACATCGTGCCTTACCCCAGAAAGATCAACCTGATCAAACAGCTGGCGAGAAGTGTAATAGTGGCCTGGGAAGCACCTCTAGTGCCCCTCAGCTGGGGCAACATCAATGGCTACAATATCTTAGTGGATGGGGAAGTACGTTCCTCTGTGCCATTTGGAGGCAGGACCAAACTGCTTCTCGAAAAGCTGGACCTGGCTGCGTGCACATACCGTGTGTCGGTACAGAGCGTGACGGACAGGGGGCTCTCTGATGAGTTGCGCTGCACCTTGCTGGTGGGCCGCAATGTTGTGGTGGCACCCACTAGTCTGCGCATGGATGATATTTTACGTGACTCTGCTGAGCTTTCGTGGCTGCCCAGCAATAGTAACTACGCCCATGTTGTGTACTTAGATGGTGTGGAGCATGCTGTGGTAAAGCCTTGCTCTTACAAACTGCGTTTAGTTAACCTGAAGGCTGCCACCGTGTACAAAGTAAAAGTGTTGGCCAAACCTCACCAGGTGCCCTGGCACATGCCTCTTGAACAGAGAGAGAAGAGAGAGGCTGGGGTGGAGTTCTGCACCCAAGCTGCAGGTGAGATTCAGATGTAAAATTGTTAAGATATCGCACCGATATCAAACATATTTAATTTATAAGGTGTCTCTCTGATCAATTCAATGAACTGGTTTAATTAATACACTGATGCGCTGTATGTGTTTGATTGACTTGAACCATTTTGTAAGAGCCATTTGTTTGTGAATCGAACTACACTGTTTCACTGTATTTTTTGGATTCACTTAAAGGGATAGTTCCCTCAAAAATGAAAATTCATCCTCATGTCGTTCTAAACCCATAAGACCTTTTTTCATCTTCTGTATACTAATTAAGGTATTTTTGATTAAATCGGAGAGCTTTCAGACCCTACCTAGACACCAAGGGTCTTACCATGATCAAGGCACAGAAACTTAATAAGGAGGATATTGTTAGAATAGTTAATGTGACATCAGTGGTTTAACCGTAATTTTGTAACGCTACAATCCTTTTTGCACAAATAAAACAAAAACGTATGGAGCCCCGCACATGACATGCAGGAAAATAATAGTTGGCTAAATCATGCGCACAATTTATTATTTTTTTCCTGCATGTCGTGTGCGGGGCTCTGTAAAAAAAGAATGAATTCAAGATTGATTTTCCTTCACGTCACCCTATAGCGCCATTTTGGAAATGATCACAATCTGAATGTAAGCAAGGCGCAGCTCATGCGTTTTCTACTTCAGCAGTACCATGCGCATGCTTTTTTATTACATGCAGGAAAAGCATGCATGTGTTGTAATGTTCTCCAAAATGGTGTTGTAGGGTGATGCAGAGGAGAAGAATTGTTGAAAACAAAAATTATTCTTGATGTCACACTGACTGTACTCCTTGCTACATTTCTGTGCCTTGATCTTTGTAGGACCTTTACTGTCTATGGAGGGTGGGTCAGAAAGCTGATGAAGACGATGAAGGTCTTACAGGAATGAAGAGTCACTTGTGAATCAAATTACATTGTTGTATTGTATGTTGTATATTGTATAACCATTTATTTATTAATTGTACTACAGTAGCTGTATGTTAGTAGTAGTACTGTTTTTGCAGTTTGTAAGGATAACTCAAATGTCATCCATTAGAAATATTTAATTGTAAAAGTTAAAAACATGGTTCCCATAGCCCCAGAAAATATATTTTGGTATTATAAGAATCAATGTCAGAATTGTTTAAACCTAATAAATACGAAAATCAGGCTGACACACATATTGGACCCTAATAGTACACTCAATCTCCTTTGAAATGCGAAAAAACAGAAAACAGCTATTTGTGTTGTTCTGATTAGCACAACACTCCACTTAAAATAGTCAAAGGCAAGAGAAATGGGTTTAGTGAGGCTAATTGGATTAATGAATTAGCTGAAATGCTCAGGCACTTGGAAGTAATGCTTGCCCTTATACCATTACCCAGCTGTGAAGCTGCTGAAATGTCCATATTACTGTACACTTGAGTTCAAGCGAATGAATGCAGTGAACCCAATCCCTTCTAAACATCATGTCTCTAGTGTCAGGTGTGTTACTGTAACTAACTGGTGGTTATCTGTCCCTCCCCAGGACCCCCTTTGCCTCCACAAGAAGTTCAGGTCCAGTGTGGGCAAGCCCCAGGAGTCCTCCAAGTTCGTTGGAAGCCCCCTCTGATGACACCCATAGGAACCTCGAATGGTGCAAATGTCATTGGCTACGCAGTGTGCACTAAGGGTCAGAGGGTAAGAAAATGCATGCATCAGCAGTCATATCTGGTGATGTTTATGTGACAGAACAGTTCTGGACCGCATGAAGGCTAAACAAGTCATCAAGACCTATTTTTATCAAAAAGTGATACTGATGCCCTCTGTTGGTGGAGTTGGGTCATTCTAACACTTGAATTCATTGTTTATGGTGGTTTTAGGGGATCGTACTAACAGTTTTTTTTTTTCGTATTTTTATTTGGATGATTAATAAGGTGAATGTTAAATGACCCGTAAAAATTCACTAAATAACTGTAAATTCAGCATAATCTTAATGCTAATACTAATGCTGTTTCAGATTGCTGAGGTGTTGTATCCCCTGGCAGACTATGCGGCAGTAGAACTGAACCGTCTCCAGTGCTTGGAGGCCCGTGAGGTTATTGTCAGGACTTTATCAGCACAAGGGGAATCTCAAGACTCCCATGCCGCCGCCATTCCAAACCACCTGCTGGTGCCTCTTACTAAAACCCTTCCTCCTCCTCACCACATGCAACCACCTCTCCCACCCCAGCAGTCCCAAACAATGCCTCCTCATTCCCGAATCCGGGCCCTTCCTCCTCACCCTGGACCACAACCACCCACCCATCTCCTACCCCTCCCCATTCGCCCCAACCAGCCCCCATCTCATCTCCATCCTCATCGTATACCCCATCCCACACAGCCCTCTCCACCTCACCTCCAGCCTTTACCACCACACCCCATCCCTCAACCCCAGCCCCCCATCCCAATGCCCCAGCCTCAGACATCCATGACTATGCCCCAACCTCATCCCCAGCCACCCATGCCTATGCCTCAGCCCCAACAGCCCATGGCCATGCCTCAACCCCAACCGGCCATTCCCATGCTTCAACCCCAGCCAGCTATCCCGATGCCCCAGCCTCACATTCCCCAACTGCCCCTTCCCCAATCCCAAAGACCACTAAGTGCCAGAGAGCTGGAAACCAAAGAGCCAGGGCCAGGAATGCATCATCATGGAGGGGGCCCACCTCAGCCATGGGAGCCTGGCTGCTCCCCATCAGGCATGCCCACAGGCCTGCCACATGGACACACCCTGGATGCCCCGGCCTGCCCGAACCGCCGCTCCCCATCACCTCAACGGATCCTTCCTCAACCCAGGGGTACACTCATTCCTGACACTGTGGCCAAGGCTATTGCCCGAGAGGCAGCCCAAAGAGTGGCTGCAGAAAGTGGACGGGTGAGTAAAGTCAGCAAAAAGCATGCTATATAAAGCACAACGTTAACCCTAGAATGCATGACTTAGGAAACTTAATAAACGGGGGTCAAAATGACCTATAGCAAAATCAATAGTTTTTTTAATGATAATTTTAATTACAATTTCATTTAGATTTTTATATGATAAAAATTTATGTATAATTTGTAGATACAATACATACAGTATGTAGTCATTTTACAACAACTTTAAGACCTTTTTGGATATTCTAGTTTTTGGTGACCTGGATTTTGAATGGAGGAACAAACACCTCTCAGGTTTCATTAAAAATATCTTTACTCAGCTTAACTGTATTCTAATGCATTTGCAACTTCATAAGCATGATTAAGTTATTAGTCATTTTAATGTTTTTGGGTGAACTATCCCTTTAAGTGTTAGGATATTATTTACTTAAGGAATTATTATTTTGATCATATGTTTAAATGTGTCAGTAAAGTTCATTTGTTCTTTTCCATGTATTTTTACAACATATGTTATAACTAAAACTAATGTTCATGTGAGAATTTGCTGACTTTTCATTTATTTGATTTTAATTTATTTTATTTTAGCGAAAGATTACTTTGTGAACAGAAACAACTTTTTGAGCAAAACTGCATTATTATTATTATTATTATTATTGTGAGTTAGAATTTTATAGGAAATATATACATATAATTCTGACCTTCTTTTCAAAGAGAAGGGGTAGTTTTTTAAAATGATGAACAACAGATATACAAAATTTTTGCAGAGGCTTAGATACAACATCTATGAGAAATACTGTACAAATTAATCAAATCATTTGTTTGAAAAAATCATCATCATATCACCCTATCGGGTCAGGTTTGACCCTTTATGCATTCTATGGTTAATATGTACAAATGAGAACTCTTAAAGAGTTAACAAACATACAGAAGATTAGCTATCTTGTCAGTACTTAACCTTAGCATAACTGTCAGATTTCTTTATTAAGATTTCTGAAAGTACTTTAATATATTTAGATGGAGAGGAGAAGCCAAGGCTTTCACTCTCAAAATTCAGATGAGGAAGAGGATGAGGAAAGCTATCATGCCCGCAGAAGAGGAGCATCTATGGATGACTTCCTCAGGGGCTCAGAGCTGGGCAGGCAGGTATGGCAGTTGAAGTGATTGCCTTACCACACAACAACAGGCACAAGAGGCAAATGTCAGCATTGAATGTTTAGGTTGGTTGTATTAGCTTATGTCTTCGCTTTTTCTCACAATCTGCATTTCACAGTCTCATTACAGTCACAGCGAAGAGTATCACACAGAGAGCAGTCGAGGCTCGGACCTATCGGATATCATGGAAGAAGACGAGGAAGAGTTGTATTCTGAAATGCAGCACGAAGAAGGCAGGCGACGAAACTCCCACAATGCACTCAAGGTATTTCAAAAAGGGAAGGCATCTCACAATATCCCAGTGACATCTTGGTTTGCATGGCTTTAACTAGTTTGGTTTCTTCCCGATTCAAGACCGGATGCAGCACTCCATCTTCGAGTCAGCTGGATCGGGAATCATACCGGAAGCCATCTCACAGAGGTCCTCAGCCTCAGCACCGACCCCTCACGGTCCCATCCATTGGTCAGTGCTCTCCCAGTAAGAGACAGGAGTCTGAGACTTGCGTTCAGGGCCTGTCTGTCCTCCTGCTCCACATTTTCTCTGTCTGAACTGTTCATTAGCTTGTCAATGTGTTCCAGATCACCACTGTGTGTTCCAACCATAACCATATCCTGTTGCTTTCAATCATTATAAACCTCTTTGAATCTTTAAATCAATTAATTGCCAGAGTAGTTAGGCGTCTCCAGCCTGGGCAGGTTGACGCAGAAGAGCCTTCGCATGATATAACGACTCTCTGATTGGTGTTTCCCTCAGAGATAACCACTGAGAGTAACAGTGAAGGGAACCTCTCTCCCGTCAAGGAGGATGTTTACTATGGCAGTGTAGCGCGACACAGGACATGTTCCTCCCGAAGGCACGGGGGACGCAGGCCTCTTTATGGTACGTGCATTTAGAGTGAGGTCTGAGGAGAACGAAAATGGCCAAACGCATGAAACTGCACTGGACTGCACCGAGATGGAAGCTTGTGTTGGAAGCGGTGCTGTAAGATAGCGCCAATAGCGACATGTTTGCACAGAGAATGCTCCTCCCCCTTTGCACTGCCCCACCAATGGATGCCTGCCAAACCCCTCCTCTTTTTCAACCTGACCACAATCATACTTTTACTTTGGCCATGCATGACTGAATGGTGAAAGTTAAAGGGTGGCATATTGCACCAAACGAATGCCACCGAATATGTGTGTAGGTAACGGTTGACCAGGAAGAGAACACAAACGGTTCCTTGGCATCGACTGCAAAGGCAACTGTGTGGAATGCACATTAGGCATGTTTGGAGTCACAATCGAGCACAGCTTCGTAGTTGCGGCAGGGACAAAAAGAAACAAGTGTAGTTTTATCCGGGGCTAATGTGCCCCATCTGATGGGTCTTTCTCGGATCCAGAACTCTGCATGGTTACAGTAGCTCAGACTGTGTGTGCTCCCTCTCTTCTTCTCCCTCTCTCTCTCTGTCTGTCTGTCTGTCTGTGTGCGCCTGTCAGGAGCTTCATGTTTGGCTTGCTGCTCATCTGTAATTGGCTGCCATATGGGTGTTTCACTCCCAATCACCACACACCCACACACACTGGCAAACACAAACAGTGACACACATCATAACCATCATATTACTGTAAGAAATGTCTGTTTTCTTCAACCCACCCAAGATGTGTTTGGCAAATAAATGGATTGTGCAAGTATGGAGAGGAATTTCACTCCATTGGACTGAACTGCATGCTTATACATATTGTCCCTTGTAATAAACAGAGATGCTGTTAATTACTTGCTTTAGAAAATCTTTTGGAAGTTTGTATGCCCAAAAGTTTTGAATGCTTGAATTTTAATATTGTGCACATTGTATATTGCTTTGTATTCCAGGACAAGTGGAAAGCCATATTTGGATAGTTGACGATATCTAAATAACATCAAATAACATTAAATTTGAATATATTAAAACTTTTCTTTTCTTTTTTTCTTTTTTTTCTTTTTGAAAGAACAAAATGTATATTTTGCAGTGTACAAAAGTAAGAGGAAAGATATTTCGGGCAACAGATTTCTTTTGAACTTCATGTTTATTTCCAAATTTCCAAAGAATCCTGAAAAAATAATAATCCGGATATATCGGATATAATAAGAAGTTTCTTGAACACCAAATCAGTATGATTTCTGAAGGATCATGTGACACTGAAGATTGGATTCATGGCTGCTAATATTTCAGGAATTAATGACATTTAAAAATGTTTAATAAAAAAGAAAACAGATTTAATTATTATATGAAGAAGCAATTTTACTGGTTTTGATTAAATAAATGCAGCCTTGGGGAGCATGAGAGGCTTTTTTCATAAATCTTGCCAACCTCAAACCTCATATATATGTAATTCCTCAATTAATAGAAGCAGCATTTATACTAAATAATAATAATTATAAAAATGGTAATGCAAAAATATTACACTGCAGGACTTGGCTATCCATGGTGCCAATTAATCCTGTCTATTAGACATCTTGGTTTTTACCTATATCTTTAATTTTAGATGGATACCGGGACCGAAACCGGCGCTCTCCCCCATACTATGATGAGTCTGAGCAGGAGGAGCCGTTTCGAGTCTTTGTGGCGCTCTTCGACTATGACCCTCTCTCCATGTCCCCTAACCCTGATGCAGCTGATGAGGAGCTCCCTTTTAAAGAGGGACAGATAATCAAGGTATCGCTCAGCTGGAGTTAATGATCTGTTGTTAAATGTCCCGCTCATTGTTTCAGCATCCTTCTGTCTGTGTGTTTAAGGTGTATGGGGATAAGGATAATGATGGCTTTTATCGTGGGGAGATCCGTGGCAGGTCTGGACTTATTCCCTGTAACATGGTATCGGAAATCCGCGCTGAGGATGATGAAACTATGGAGCAGCTCATGAAACAGGGATTCCTCCCTCTCAACACTCCTGTAGACAGAATAGGTAGGTTTTTTCCATGTCAGATGCCTCTAAACCTAATATAATGTTACAAAATGCTTGCAAAGACAGGCATTTCAACACATAAAAGTGTGTACTTAACAGTTCAAGGCCTATAAAGCACCCAAAATAACTTTGTTCAATACTTCAGATCAGTTCTTCAAATGCACACACCTCCCATGCACGGCGCTCAGAAATAGTTCTCAGACAGCATGCATATAGGGAAATTAGTTCTCTTTTTACTGCAACAACTTGAAGTCACTTGCAAACGCTAAGTTTTCGTGACCGTGTAGTACATCAGTGTCACGCGAGCATGAAACCGAGATGGAGACCATAGTCGAAAATCTCAAATTTCTACTGGTTAATCGCACCTACTGGTGTATCTGCCACCCTTAAGTGGAAGTTATTCCAGTGATGTCGTTCCTCCTCGTTCTTATTGTTATAGCTATCTGGCCTTCTCTATTATTTTACAACTAGATTTTTACAATGTTATAGTTATCGTCCTTGGCTTGGTCTGAATAAGCCTAAAAATTTAATATTTATTTTTTGTACATAAAGTCTTACTGATCCCAAATGCGATACCATGATAAAAAATATTTCTGATTTAAATGTCTACTTTGTTTAAATACTGGATGCATTGCTACTTTTATTTTATTTTATTTTTTTACCAACAGCAAGTATCTAGACCATGCCAATCAGTGTTTTCAGTGTTGCTAAAACTGGTAGCTAAATGTTACTAGAAGACATCATAATGGGAAATTCACTGATATAAATCAAGTTGGCAGATGAGAACTTCCCTGCTGAAAAAAACTGCATATTCTGGTTTGGTAGGTATTGAATGGGATGCTGGTTTAAGCTGGTATTTTGCTGGTTTAAGCTGGTCCTTTCGCTGGTTCATAAACCTGTAAAAGACCAGCATAAACCAGCATCTCAGCTTCAAAACCTACATAACCAGCATATGCAGTTTTTTATAGGGTTAGTCCAAGAAGTTGCTATATTGATCCCTAAATTATTGAGGGAGTCTCTAATCTAGCTACAAAACAACTAAATTGGCAACACTGAGTATTTTTGCCTACAGTACCTTTCTCACAGAAGAACTGGTTCTCTCTCCTTCAACAGAGCAAAATAGGAGAGGTCGCCACCCAGTGGCCACAAGACGTATGGTTGCCCTGTACGACTATGACCCCAGAGAGAGCTCACCAAATGTGGATGTTGAGGTATTAAACACACTCGTGAATATGTATTTATGCTCTCTCAGGTTCTCAATCTGCTGAACACGCATGTCTGTAGAGCTGCTGATCATGTGCTTTCTGTGGCAGGCTGAACTGACTTTCTGTGCTGGCGATATCATTGCTGTTTTTGGGGATATAGATGAAGATGGCTTCTACTATGTAAGTCTCATTGTTGTGCTGACCGCTCGCGCTGCTTTATTCTGAGCCTGCAGCACTATTGTGTTATGGTTTTTGTCTTTTAGGGTGAGCTTAATGGACATCGGGGCTTGGTGCCATCCAATTTTCTCGAAGAAGTGCCTGATGACGTGGAGGTCTATCTGACGGACACTCCTTCACACCACGGTCAGGACGAGCCCAATCCGGTACAGGCACCGCGCCCAGAGACCAAACGGGTACACCATCGCCGTTCTCAGCGCTAGGCCCTGTGTCCATTCATCCTCCGTTTGAGTTTCGGTCCACTTGCCGTCTCTGTGTTTTCTTGTGCTTGTTTGTTTTTTCGTTATGTGACCGTGGTGGTGATTTCCAGTCCAACCTTTCTTGCTCTAGGAAAGGGAGAAGCAAAGCCCACTGCAAACAGAGCCTTTTTTGAGAGCATATAGAGAGACCGGTACGAACGTGACTCTATTAAGAAAGCAAATGTTCGTAGAGGGTCGCCAGAGGACTGTGGAAAAGGCCAAATTCCGTTTCTGCACCGGACTATGAATAAAGCATAAAGCATTTTTGCACTGAAACACAAAACCCTACTTAAGTGAAGATTGTTTGCATTAGTCAAAGTGCTTGGTGACGCCCGTAGGGTCTGTGGCTCGTGATTTGTGACCCTGTTAAAAGACTGATTTGGAAACTCACGTAGTTGACGCATGCCTGTTTTTTCCAGGACAGACCTGTAGCTTTTATATAAAAGTAAACTAAATTACCCCAAATGTTATATTTCTTTGAGGAGGCTTTGTTTCTTTTTTTTTTGTATATTGCATATTGTCAAAAAAACTCTATTTTTCAGATCATATGAACTAGCAGAACATATATTATACTCATTCCATCTCTTTCTGAGAGACTAAAATAATATCAATATGTAAATTACAATAAATTGAAATAAATGAGAAACTGAAACAAATATGTATTTTTGCTAGTGGAAATTTAGTGATTACATATGTTTGTTTTTGTGTATGTGGTGTTGTTGTTTTTTTCTCCTCATAATTGATTTTTCTTTATGATGTTGCTGCATTCTAATTTCCCTTTTTCCCACCGGCTTTGCCAAAAAAGAAAGAAAGCTGAGGAATATTGTTCATTTCCCGTCCTAGCAGACTTTTGTCTTGCTAGGTAAGTTAAGCAACTGGGGATACCAGTGATCAGTCTCATGCATGGGATTTTATATACAGCCTCTACACAGATTTTCAACGCATTTTTATGGCTATATTAGATAATTGGTATTTCCTGCTATACTATATGCTATATAGCATTTAGTTGAATAACAATGATCTGTTGTCCCATAAAGATAAATTTTGTTTTAAATATATATCTGCTTAAAGGAATAGTTCACCAACAAATGAAAATTTGCTGAAAATTTGTTTAATCACCCTCTGGCTATCCAACATGTTTCCTTATTGTAACAGATTTGGAGAAAATTTGCATAACTTATTCACTGATGGTCCCAATGAATGGGTCCCATCAAAATGAGAGTCCAAGCAGCTGATAAAAGCACCATAACACACATTAAAAACAAATCCACATGATTAATGTCTTGTGAAAAGTTGTGTATTTGTAATGAACAAATTAATTCCTTTTGGCTAAAATACGAGTCCTCTATCCATAATATTGTTTCTTTCATGAAAAATCATCCTGTCTGAATCAGGAGAGAAATATGCACAGGTCAAGCACCATTTACACATGAAAATGGTCCTAAGTACTTCCAAACTTGATGTGAGAAGACAACAGAGGATGGATGTTTACTGGAAGAAGCGTATGGATTATGGATTCTTTGACCTGAAGTGACTGTTTAAAGACAAGTTGCATCAGTGAAGGATTTGTTTCTTACAAATATGTGGCATTTTAAGTGGATTACTTATGGATTATTGTGATGCTTTTATTAGCTGCTCTCTGACTGCACCCATTCACTGAGCTGTTCCTTTATTAATGTTTATTCATTCAAATAATTATTTTTTTTTTTTAAATTTACAAACCTTTTCTGCGTAATATGCCAGTGCATTAGACTTGTATGGTATCTGCAGTTGGTTCCCGTGCTGTGTGAAATCCTTGTGCTGTTAGATCTGTCTATTTTGATGCCGTTTTACAATATAAAATCCCCTCACTCTAACAGTTCAAACACAAATGAATCGAAGGAATGTTTTTACATTTCATATCTATATCAGCAGGCAAGAAGAAATTTAATCAAACAGTCATGTTAATTCAGGAACCAACCATATTATCTGCCTTTTCTCTAGAGATCCAATCTGTGAGTAGTAATATAGTTCTTGCTCTTGCTTTCTTGGCACTCTTCTAGTCTGAGATCATTTGTTTTAAACCTCAGAAGCTGATCTGGTGTTGTGAAGAAGGCAGATAATAAGGTAAAATATAGTCTTGCTGTATAATATCCCACAATTTTCCCTTCCCCGTGGATGTTTCATTAGGTGCCTGTGGAAAGTACAGTGCCAGCTCCGGCCCCTGGAAGACCCGCCTCTCCCACTGTGCGTCCTTTGCTTCACGTTGGCCCGGTCAGGCCGCTGAGCCCTGCCAGGGGTCCAAGAGACCTGGCATCTAAAAAGAAAAAAGGACTGCTCTCTAAGGGGAAGAAACTGCTCAAAAAGTTCTCAAAGTAAAAGTATGAGATTGATTTCAAATTCATATGGCTACAAAAGCATACAGATTTCTTTCTCAAAAGGGAAATAACCAATCCCCAGTGTTTCAGAAAAGCCTATGGTGATTTTTTTTCCTCTTACACACACACACACAAAATGTAAACAGCTCTCACATTAACATGCCACGTACATATTCAAAAAAAGATCTAGTATTCAGATGAAAAGGAATGACTTATATAAAGATGTCACTCACATGTCAGTGAGCTTGCTAATTGGCTGTCAGAATGAAAGCCTCTATTCATACTGTGATGTAGAGGACAAAGAGATATTGTTAATACTTAAGGAATCATAATTTTCACATTTCTAATCAAAGTGCTGGATTTTTAAGGAAATATTTAATCTAATAGACTTAAAGTTTGGTTGGGCACTTGGTGAATAAAACAGTTCAAAAAGCACTTTAAATATGGTCTGACATTGTCAGTCAAATAACGGTAAAGGATAAAAACAAAAAACGTCAGACCGTATTATGTGCATTAGTCCAAAACATAAAGGACCGCAATCAATACATAGAAAGATGCGTAAAGTGCAAAGTGGCCAGAACAGTCTACAAGCAAATCCTTTTAAACATTTCTGTGGCCTTCATCTAAACTCAGTAAGTACAGTATATTACCTGCATCTGATGTCTCCATGCATCAGTCTTTGCCAAGTATTCTCCCTTTTGCTTGCTCTAAAATCTCCCTTTCCTGCGTTTATCATGAGAATGACTCTGAAGTTATAAAAATACAATGGAAAGTTTCTGTGTTTGCCTTTCAATGCACAATTTGGTGTGTTTTGGTGAATGGCTCGTGTGTGTGGGTGTTTGCGGGCGTGTGTGTGTGTGTCTCCCCTCCGCATCCATGCTCGTGCAATCCCTTAAAACTAAAAAGGGACAAATGTTGTTATAAAATTTTGTGATAATGTGACGTGCTGCTAATTACAAGTTGTTTCCTGTTTTCTTTCTAAAGTCAATAAGGGTGGTGTCGTCTTCATAAGAAGAAATATTTAAGCAAAGTCTTGGTGTCTCCTTAAGTTTTACTTCCTAAGGGCCAGTTTACACAGAATGCATTTTTTTTGCGAAAGGTGTTTACAGTTTTTTTTCGAAGTAAACATGCGAAAGACTGACATTTGACACTTTCTCAGCATTCTTGTTTGTTTTTAAAAAGCAAAAGTAGTTTGACTACATCCACAGAAACACTGTGTTCTTTGCCATTCCATTTTAAACACAAAAAATGCGTTCTGCATAAACAGATTTTCATCCAAAAATGAAATCTCTCTCATCATTTAGGCAACTCACCCTAACGTCATTCCAAAACTGTATGACTTTCTGTATTCTGTGGTACATAAAAGAAGATATTTTGAGAAATTTCTCTTGCTCTCTCTCTTTAGTCCCTGCATACAATGGAAAACTGTTCTGATGCCAACATTCTTCAAAATAGGCCTATCTTCTTTTATGTTTCGCCAAAGAAAGAAGTCATACAGGTTTGAACGACACTTTCATTTTTTGGTGAACAGGCCTTTTAACAATGGTTTACACGAATGGGTCATGGCTGGTTATGAGAACATCATCTATAGGCCTAAATGACATATCCTTGCTGCTGTTATCATTGGCTGTTTTTCCTGAGGTCTTTGCTTGCTATTGTAGAATCAATAGTCTCTTTACTGAGGACTTTATAATTCATATTCTCAGCTACCAAAATACAGGTTAAGTAATACCCTCAGGCAAAACTACCTATGATAGCTCAGTTGTCTCAAGCTATAATCTAGTGGTTTACATTAAGGGCAAAATCTCTCGCATTGACTTCAAACATCTTGCCCCAGCAACTGGAAATGCGAGGTTGAGCCAACATTTGGTGGCATCTCACAATAATGTGGCCAGTTGGATTTAGATTGCACTCTTGAATGGTTTGATCCAGGGTAAATACTGTGTGTTTGATTTTTTGTTTTTTTTATCTTTGAAAAAATATTATAATAAAATTAAACTATATTTAAGCATTTTAATTAAAAATGAAGACATTCATTTTTGGGGTGAATGGGGTTGAAAATGGAGATGAAAAATGAAAAATAATAATAATAAATGGTTGGATAGCCAAAAAAGGAATGTATGAAATGTTCAGCTGCCTGTATAGCTTGCAACATCATTTTGCCAAAAGTAAAAATAAAAGAGATTACATATATTTTCATTTAACAGAAATATCTCTATTATTATCATAAATCCCAAGTGTTCGTTTGTGACTGGATGTTATACAGTAAGTGTTCATTTCTCCGTTACTCTTTTGTACACCATTTGTAGATAATTTATAAATGTTTATACTTAATTTACAGATTTTCAGACTTTTTTAGTGCTTTAAGATTTAATATTCAACAGTGTGTGTTCTCCATGGTGTCTTCAAGAAAAGAAGCTCAAGTCTGCAAATTCTGTGCTTGCTCTGTGAATTAAAGAGAAAAAAGAACCTGTTGGTCTATATTTACTGATATGGACTGGACTGTTGTGTGGCTGTGCATGTGTAGAACTGTGTAAAATATACATTTTCTATGAAAATAAATGTGATATTTTTCAAGATCAGACTTGAAATTGTCATGGCAAACCACACACACACACACGCATGTCTTCCAACGGAGAACTCCACAGTAAATATAGCCACAACCCAGTAGATGGCAGCAGTGACCTCAGTATCTTGGTACTTCTCACTTTAGGCATCATGGGTAAGGTGAGTAAATTAATATTGCTGTGTTGTGGGTGCAGGGTGCACTTTTCTCAACTCTTTCAAGATATTCCAAGAGCCGCATTTATCACATTTAATGATGGGTAGCATCATTGTAGATATTGTAGACTGCTGTGTCCTATAATGATCCTACATTAAAAATAATAGAGCAGCACATTCTACGATTATAATTGTCTAGTTTATCCACTTCTGAGGTGTCATCCTGCCTTTTTTGCATCAGGCTGGTTACTCACACTAAAATTTCAAAGCATTTCATAAAACAATATGGTCAGTTAAAGGAATAGTAATATAATAATAATAATAATAATAATAATAATAATAATAATAATAATAATAGTAATAAACACTGTAAAAGTATAGTTCATATGATTTGTCAAACAATCACTTTGTGTAACCAAAACAGAAAAATAAGCTAAAATTAGATCCAAATAATGTGTTGTGTTGCATTCGATCTTGCATGTAAAGTAATCAAATAAGTACTTTTATTATTATGATTATTATTATACTTGCACAGAACAGAACTATTTTTCTTGTTGAATTCATCTGTTGTTATATGGGCTGCAGAACTATTCATCAAATGTTTCTACCTTTGTGTTCCATTGAAAGATTACCACTTTATGGTTTGGAAACAACATGAGGGTATACGGAAAATAATGAAATAACTGTTTTATTTTTGGTGAACTGAATTGCTGTTATATGGCATGCGCTGTATAACCATTCTTCAAAATTCTTGGAAAAAAGCAACCACTCTGAGGTCTGGAAACATGAGGGTGAAGAATAATGACAGAACTCTCATTTTAGGGTGAAGTTTCTATTTAAAAAGTCTGCCGAGAGTGAAAATGCTTGAGCCTGCTGCAGAGGTTTCTGCAGAATAGGCTGCACCCGAAATGCAAGAGGATGAAGTGCGGGCCAGCCCTGCCTAGAGAAAAAAGGAGGAGAGCGAGAAATGATTATGCTCGTATATCACCGTGCTAGGCTTCTCTTGCTCTTGGCTCGGCTCTCCTTCCATTCAGGAGTGAGCTGTAATGATCCCGGGGGGCCCTGGGCCAATGGATGTTTAAAATTCTCTCCGGCTTTGACCTCTCGATCAACGCCTTCTTTTAACAAGGGCCCTGAGCGGGGACACAGGCACCCATTCATCTTCCTGCTGCTTTTCGTGAATATTTCAGAGGCTGTAAAGCAGCTCCTTTTCAGAGAGCAGTGTCTTTCTGACCCCTGAATGACAGAGGTGTGCTCAATAGCAGGTAACTCATCGGATGGGTCAGGGCTGGACACAATGGTGCGCATTTGTCATCGTCTTCTTGAATATGTTTTGACTGAGACAGAAGAGTCTCCTTTTATGAACCACCGTGTTCATGCTGAGACTCCCTATTAATACTGAATACTAGTACATTGAAGCCCTGCTCGAGGCTTCATCTGCTGTTAACGTCCACCACTTACTTCCATCCTAGACTTTCGGCCCTGCTTTGAAGGAAGACGCCTGCCTTGGGCCACCTAAGATCTGAGCAGGAATTTGCAAGGCTGACCTTTTCCAAAACTAAAACAACTTTCAGCAAATTTATAGTAATTGAAGCGAACCGAGCGCACGACCCCTACGCTTCCGGAGGGAAGGTGTAGAACGACATTGCGGGTTAGCAGTAACTTATCTCTCCATCCTGTAGGGAGCAGAGTGATATACATCCACGACACGCACTGCAGAGCGCATTCATTCATCACCTGCATAGAAATTCAGCTCACACTGAGCAAGAGCGCCTCTGCTCAACTTTATCCATAGATCAACGTCACAAAGGCTTTGACTGAGGCTCCCAGACTCTCCCTTACTACTTTTCCAAAGGGTTCCCACTGCTCCGATTGACGGAAGCCTATGCCTTTGTTTGCTAAAAGTGATATATTTGTTGTTTTATGACTTCAGCTCTGACTTTGCCCTCCAACTTGGGTGATTTTTAACAATTGTGACTTTGTTAGCATAGCATTGACACTGTAAACAAAGTAACATACTTTTTTTCTAAACAGGTGACATAGCGGTTCTACTAAATTCAGCTCTCATTTTTGTAAAGTTAATAATATTGATATAAAAAGAGCTGGATTTTTATCGTGCAACACATTGGTGGTGACATTTCAGATTCTGATTTATGTGTGGAAGGTGATCTAATCATTTAGCAGCATGGAGTCAGTCATGATGTTGGTGAGATTGAGATACATGTGGTCACTGTGATATATTTCATTCTCTAAGTAGGTTTACTGTCATTCTGTGTTACTGTGGCAACTTATCACATGACGCTCATCAAGACAAAAAAGTGCAGCTGTTTCCATGTGAAACCAAAATGGAAAAGGTTGTCAAAATGGGTCAAACTCGCTAGCGGGACAGTTTACTGACCACCATTTCATATTATTGCTACTAAGCTGTTGTTCACCTTTGAGTATTACAGTTCACGGCATGGTCTGCCACACTGCAAACATCTGGACATCTGAGCAGATGGGACTGAAATGATAATGGTATGTAAACTGGGCCGTGGGGAAAAGTTCATTTTCAAAAGCACTCCAGCAAAGGCATTGCAACTGGAGGAATCTAGTAGTAGCTGTTTGATTCAGATGAAATTCATAGCTGCATCTCAAGATTCACAAGCTAAACATATAATATCCATTGCATAAGTTTTTACCTTTGCACGAGAACACTAACTTTTACAACTTGTCTGCTCTTATGCAGCGCTTGGCATGAGCGGTCCTTTGATTTATTCTTTGCATTAAACGTCGGTACAGTGTCCTTGCAAACAAATTTGTTGCGCTTATGAAAGAGCAGGACATAAAATCCTTCTTCGTACAGGCGAAAGATGCCATCAAGCACTAAAGAGCAGCAAAGGTACAGGTCATATGTGCGTTCTGACTGACAGGTGATTGATGATGCTCCCTCTAGTGAGATCTTCTTTAGTCAGAAATCACAGTGTTTAGTGATTCACACTGACTCTGAATATAAAGTGAAAAGCTAAAGTATATCTCTTGGGGAATATATAACCTAGCGTGTCATAATGATGCATTGACTTCTACCAAAGATATTTCAATATGTGACTAAAGCTATATGAAAAATTGTTGTCACATTGGTAAGTTGTCTCAAGGGCTATATATCAGTGACTATAAGGTTTTGAGTCAAACATCCAATTTCTTACAGCAGTGGCTTTGTATGTTAAATTCCAAAACCTAGTTTGAAAGCCTTTATATATATTTATAAACCTAGTTATACATATACAAAGTTTTAAAAAACACTACAATGTTGTGTACAATGTCATTGTCAGTTCAGTCTATAAAATGCTGTTCATGGTTTTCTCTGTTAACTGGCAATACTCCTGTGGCCTATCAAGTCCCTTTACAGGGTGTATTTATGGGTGTATTTATATGGTGTATATTTAAAATAACCAAAATAGTTGTAAAACTTGTGAAAGTCGCAGTAATAACGAGAAAGTCATGACTAACGTTACACTACCAAGGCTGGGCTTATGATCCCTCACGTAGTGTGTAAAATGTCCTCTCTCAGCAAAAATATGTAATCATCGTTTTCTTAACCAACGGAGAAACAATGGAAATGTTCAAATGTAAGGTTTACTGGAGTAGCCTAAAAAGTATGAACTAGCCTCGCCACATTTAGCAAAAGAGCACTTATCCTTTATTTTTATTTACTCTTGCAAAATGTTCGTTTTTATGTCACTCTGGCCTCCTTTTTTTTGGTAAATGTCTAGTTTTTCTGCTATTTCAGGACAAATTTGTTCTTGCTTTGAATAGTTTGTCTGTCAACAGGGGACGCTTGCGCGCTACGCCGCAGCATTCTGCCACTAAGTTTTTGTATGATATTACTTCAAATAGCCTATAGTTTCAACAAATATACAGCCACACAAAGTTCAAGTGATAAAATAGTATTTAAAAAAATCTTTGATTTTACACGTACGTATATTGTACGTGTACACAACCATATTATTACCATGCAACAATTGACAGTTTTAACTTTCCTTCACGTGTTTCATAAGTACACATTGCAGAGATTGCTAGTCGGTTGAAATCGTCCCTCGCTCCTTTTAAGGGTCAGTGAATATCACTGGTGTTGCTGGCTGTCTGTCCACATGACAGTTACAGGCAAGATTGAGGGGCTTCAGGACAACATAAAGCGCACATGTATTTCATTTGCTGAGGATTATGCTTGTGACATCTAATCGTTCAGACTCAGATGAATGTGAGCTTCAGAAACAGCAGCACGTGAATCGTGTCAGCGCCTAGTTTTAACTTTTACATGTTGGCCTATTATCATTGTTGTTTTGTTTGGTTATTTTCTGTTTTTTTTTCTACGCAAGTGATCATGTTTGAGCCTGCTGAGGGCACTACGTTTACTTTCTTTGATTTGTAATTTTTTTTTTTCCAAATTTACTTTATTGATTTTTTTTTTTACTTCTAAAGGAATGCATTAGAGGAATAAAGTAATTTAGGCTCCAATTTGGACTTGTTCGTACAAACGAGCACAATGTTGCTGATGGTTATAGCCTTGTGCCTGTCCTGTGCTAAAGGTAAGACATTCCTCTCATATCCGTAATTCCCTGCTGTTGGAGATGCCTATATCATTTCATATCAATTCTTTATAATTTAATATATCTTGCATCAGACATTATTGCAGTTGCTTGGCCACAAATAACCATGTCTTCTCATTTATCATGAATGATATAGTAATCTACTATATGTAGACCTGTCATGTTTGCCTTGATATCAGATCTTTTCATATTGATATTGTAAGCTTTTTTTATGTGCACTTAAGCAAGCATCATTAAAAATGTTTCATATGGCTATTAATATTGCTTTGCATACAATGTAAATACAGACTTCTTTGCCATTTGCTTATATAGCCTAATTACTTGCAGAAGGCAAATAGCTGCCTAGTTATTGCATAAAGTTGATTATTTAATTGTGGAATTAAAACTTTACAGTTGTTTTGAAGTCTACACTGTGGTTTTTAATAGTCAAACTGAGAGGAGGGATTTTTCTCAAATTGTCTTGATTCATATTGAATAAAACCATACTTGGAAAGCTCCTAATTTGGAAATGATATGCTGTGGAATTTTTAGTAATGCCAAAAGCAGCAATTTAAAAATTAGAGAGTCTGACAAATAGGCTTGTCATCAGTGCAGAGGCTCAGTCCTAGTTTGAGCTGTGCAAACTCAGTCACGTTTGGCCTAATGTTCTTAGACACTGCACAGACAGTAGTCCATTTTTACCCTCGGGCTCAGCCATTAACCTACTTTGAAAAATCACTTTCACACATGAGATTCCTAGTCTGAAATACAAATATTGTTTATTTGACTCCTACTTTATGCTTTTCTATACAAGTCAATAGCATGCTAGTAGGACAAATCATCACATTGATAAGCATCCTGAAGGTTAATAAGCAGAGACAACCTGTGTAACAGATTAGAAATTAAAGCTCAAACATAAAATGTAATTTATTTAGACTTTTATATCAGTTAAGATTTATATAGTATACATAAAACATAATCATATAGATTTTTACAGACACACAGAAGTGAGGGATTGTTGATGAATGAATGCAGTGTTCTGTATAATACTATTTTATTTCCTCCCAATGATCTTCTCTAAGAACTGTACAGGTTTATGATGCTTAAAATATCCTGTTGTGGACTGCTTACTGCCTTAAACTTATTTACGCATTCTTTTATAACTGGAAGTTGATCACCTTCAAGTGTCGTCCTGGGAGTTGTGTATAATGTACTTACAGCGGATGCATAAAACTATTTCATGTACACAAATGCAATTAGTTACAGCTGAAAAAAAGCAAAAAATTAAACACACTCTCTGGTTACTTCTTTTTCAGCCCTTAGTCAGCACTTTTTTATCACTTAAGATTTTATTTTGCACTTTAGCATGCAGATAAAAAAAGATTATTATACACTCTCAGACATAAATGTACAAAAGTTGTTTCTGGGGCAGTGCCTCTTCAAAAGATACAGTACATGTTTGTACCTAAACGGTTCATTTTGGTACCTTAAAGGTACATATCCGTACTTAAAGTGTACATATTTGAACCTAATAGGTACAAAATTGGTACTGCCCCAGTGACAGCTTTTGTACCTTTTGTATTTCTATGTGTGTATTAAATATTTTTGGTAATACATTGTGCTGGTTCTTCAAAAGCATGAATCAACAACGGCTATAAAAAAAATATCTGTGGCAATGGCTAGTAAAAGAAAATTGAGTGTGAAAATCAGATCAATTGAAAATTCAGTTAAATTTAATTTTTTTACAAATTCTTTTTATAATTGGATACCCTAAGTTATGCTAACATGATATGTACGTTATTTCAGTAAAACCTATATTTAAATATAAACAAATGTAATCAAGTGTTGTTGCCTTAGGATTTTTATTAGGAATAGCAATCACAGTCACGTAACGGTATGACACATGAACCGGCATTTGACAAACTCCTCCAAAAACCTACAGCATGTCAAGATCAACCTTCAGCTTTTCAATGCTGCACTTTAGCAATCAGAAGGCAATGTAGCCCTTGCAGCCTGTCAGAAGGTAAAGGTTAAAGCATCTCTCCCAGATGAGTGATTTGACAAGCTGCTTGTCCGGACACACAGTACACCTGATCAGAGTGATGTTGACTATTTTTGCCTCCCCCTGCGTTGCTTTATTCCAAATCATCCAGCACCAAGAGGGGAAATGTTGTGTTTTGTGCTATTGAAGTAGCAAAAAGATTTTGTGGGCTTGACATCTATGGAAATGCGTTCTGAAAAGATTATAGACTGGCACATTGGGGAGAGTTTCAAACGGCAACAGAATGATGGGTTTTTGCTGACAGGTTTAGACCAATCATTATTTTTTTCTACTCTGACTTTCGAATAAGGAAGAAAAGCCATCTAGCAAATGACTTCTCTGAAATACAACTCTGCAATGTAGAAATAGCAAGAGCGCTGAAGTATAGCTGTCTAGAACATACAAAACAGTTTTGATAGCATATTTACCAAGCATAATGTTCTGTGAAAGTAACCTTGCCTTTACAGTGTTTTTGAATGAAAGGTTTTATTAGTACAGATTCTTATAGAACTGCTATACACAACTTGTGGGCTGTGATTCACAAATGCATTGGAGCTGGAGACTAATAGTAAACTGCAACTAACCATTTAATTATGCGTAATTAGGATAATAAAATAGATGTGCTTTTAAATTAGCGAAGATAATATCCTATTTGCTTTTTTTTATATGGCCTTAAATGCAACTCTACATCTGAATGTTTTTTTGCAGCAGATTGTTGGCTGCCAAGAGCACAAAACCCTTGAAATTCAATTGAAATGGTCTTAGTTTGCTGAAAATAAACCAAATAATTGCACAGTAGGGTGTGAATAATAGCATTGATACTTTATAATCTCTCATACGTATACTCTTTTATGCTAATCTAATTTGATCTGTTGTGTCCTCAAGGAATGAAGGTTGTGGAGTTGTCTGATGACGCAAGATCCCTGTTCCCACTCGCTGTTCTTCCAAGTGTGAACTATCAAATCATCAATGCAGACTACCTCCTCCTCAGAGACACCAGTCAGGACGTAATGGACAACTCCAGCCTGCGGGCACAAAGGCAACCTTTCATCCTCACTGGACTCACTGGCCAGCCAGCCATCAATGTCAGCTATGGTCCCATGTCTTTGGAGCAGTCTATACCACTGCATATGATCCACACTGGCCCCAGCATCCGGCCATTTATACTGGCCCGCCAAGTACGTTCTTCTACGCCGGCCTTGTATGTGTTGTTTTATGCAACCGGTAATAGGGATGATATGAGCGAGGGCCCGATGCCAAACATGCCAGGACAGAACGGAGGAGGGTACCTTTGCCTTACGGCATATGCCTTCTGGGAATCCAGGGAGGTCAGGGACAGTTGCTCCATCTCGGCTGATGGTGGCTTCTGCTTGGTGCACCTGAAGCCTGAGCCAGCCTGGTTCAACCCTGGAGGCGGCAGGTCGAGCTGGGAGCAGAGAGGCGATCAAAGAGGAAATGTTGCTGAACTTTACTACCAGATCAGACCCAGTCCCAGTGGTCAGTGTGTCCCGCAAGAGAGCAAGATAAGAAGGGGTCCACAGCATGGTGACCTGGGACGGCAGATCTATGGATCCTCTATGAAGAGGATTGGGACTGTAAACCTCCTGCGTTCACCTCCTGGAAACCCAACGTTTATGCGATTACGCCTCGGAGGAGCCGTCATCATCCAGACGTCCTCAAAACCACTGAAGACCACAGACACTGCCACTTTCTATGTGTTCCTCTCAAGCACATCACCAGTTGAACATTTTATACTCAGGTAGGTTGATTTTATGGTGGCTTATCTGCTAGTTTGCTTTAACCTAAAATCCTTTACTCACTTTCATGTTGCTCCAAACCTATTGGACATTTTCGATTTTAGGCAAACTATCCCTTTTACCAGTAGATGCATTTTAAAGTAAGTAAGATTTCTACAAAATATGGCATAAACAAGTGTCTGGTAGATCTAACCTGGCTTTCGGGGCTCTAATCATTTCACATGCTGCTATCAGGAAGTCTGCAAAAAATCTGTACACATAATGCAGTGCTGAGAAATTGGATTTATTCTGTTCAGGATTATATGGTTTTCTCAGAAGGCACAACAAATGTCAACTGTTTTCCTGGAAGAGAGTTTTGGTCAGGCCAAAATAAGATGAAGAGGAGGTGCATTGGGGATTGAGATAACAGCGTCCCATTTGGAACAGAAGCGTGGCATGGAGCCAACAGATGTGTCAAACGCCCAAGAAGCTTAGTGCGAATTTAACAAGTACGCGACACTACAGTCATGCCACTTCATAGCCGAGAGAACGTAACGGTCCCACTCAGTATACAGATTACTGAAATGTAATAACGTTGTGCCGGCTCAATTCACTTTTCCAACTGGAGGAGTTACAAAGGCACTCTTCCATAAATGGCAAAATAATGGGGAAATTATTTGGCAGCATTCATTTCTTAACATTGCATTGTTTGTGCGGCTTCTCTCCACATAAATAATGCATCGACTTAATGGAGCAAGAAAACAAATACCTAATAACTACTTGAGTCCTTTGGGCAGAAGTGAACATATTTTCAGAGCGAGAGCTCTATCATACAAAAACACACAGTGCAATCAGTTTTTTCTAAGTCTCAACCCACAGCAATGGAGAAAGAACGCATAAATGAGTGAAATTGGATTTATAGGCATTTTTAGACCAAAGGTATTTTTCATTGTTATATTGGCGAAGCTGTTCTTTTGCTCAAAAGTTTGTTTGCAAATGAAGATGTGGGGAAAAATGTCCACAATAACTGATTGAGGTACTGTACTGTAAATTGTATTCTGACCCATATTGTAAGCAAATAGTGAAAAAAAATCCCTTTTTTGTGATTAGTTCCTAAAGTGATTTGACTTTTTTTGGACAATATGTATACACTGATTTAAGACTGATTTGTGCTGATTTTTTTGGTGAAGTTGAGGAACCCTGTTCATGATCTGAGATATGCATTTGACCGGCAGCTGAGCCCAATATGCCACCTGAGCCCCCAATATCCATGCAGCCCTCTACTCGGCTCTGATAGGGTTTACTTTGCCCTCGGCCCTGGCTCAAATGGACATTTGCTTTCAGTGTTAGGAGTAAAGTGAGGTGAAAGCTGGTATCCCAAAGAGATTGATTTTATCCAAGGAAAAATCTCTGCCCCACTTCACTGCTCTCTCCAAGATTGAGTCCAGACCCCTGAGGTTATGATAGATAATCCACACACTGATTGAAAATTAGTGAAGTCTTTAACCCTTCAGATAGCTGCTCTCTTTTTACCAGAAAGTTATTTCAGCTGGAGGCTGCCTGGACTACGTAGGCTAGTTCTTAGTTATAGTACCCTGTTACTTGTGCAGTATATTAGAAAAAGTATTTTTTAGAAATAAAACTTATATACATTTATTATACCCCATATATATATATACAGTACACACACACATATATTTATTTTATATTTGATAATATATATTGGATTATATTTATTATATAATATACAGTATAAATTAAAAATATGTTCTATTCTCCTTTACAGATTATTAAGGTACATTTAATCATAATATTATGGTAACATATTTTGTTTTATTGATATATTTGGACAAACTATGATCTGTTAAGAATTGTTTATTTTATGAATGAATAATATTAAACTATTCAGATCATTAATGCATATATATATATATATATATGTAGATGCATTTGAATAAACACAAACTATTAATTTGCCAATATTATAATTAATATTTTGTATGCTATACTACTTATTAGTGTTATGAATTAAATTCAATATACTATTCTTTTCTATTTTCTATACTTCATCCTGCAGGCAGCACCATGCAGCTCTACATCAATATTCGTCCGTCTTTGATTTTGTGTCAGAGATTTATTCCATCAAGATCCTCATTATAGATTTGACTGAATTCTTTCGCTGCTCATGCATACAGTGTTTCTTCCCCTGGCAGAGCAAAACAGAACACACTCACTCTCTCTCTCTCTCTCTCTCTCTCTCTCTTTCTCTGTATTGCAATTTCTTTTTCTGTCTCTTATTTTCCTTTCATGCTTTTATTGTTTCTCTTCATTTCCCTGGAATTAAAAATGTTTGGATTATCCAACTGAGGGCGTCATCTGTCTCTAAAAATTGCACGTCTGCTCTGAAGATGATGACGATACAAAATGGGTCAAGACAGACTCTGATCACTCTCCCTTGAGTCCCAGGGGTTGTTAGACAGACACTATCCCAGAGATCTACATGAGACATGAACTGATACCAGCCGTGATATTGTGTATATCGTTCTTCTCAATCCCAGATAAAAGCCCATCACGTGTGCGTTTATCGCATTAACTGTTTATATTCTGGGAGATAATCATAAAAATTGCACATCTGCATGTGTCGTTTAATGCAGAGGCTCATTGTGTACATCGCTAATGAATTATTTGAGATACGCTGCAAGAACATCTGTTTTTTAGGCAGAATTGCAGTGTGTGGCGTGAAACAGAAAAATAAAAGATGGATGAGGGGTCGTGGAAAGATAATGCAGTGTGTCACCATGCTGTCAGCCACGCTCATTCTACTTCTCCCACCGTGACCTGTTTCCTCTCTGGCCGCGCTTCCCAAGACGCCTGACTCCAGCACATGTCTGCGAGATTCTCACGTGGCAAGATTCCACGTTCTCTAAGTCCCATCAGTGTGGAGAAGCAAACTGTCTGGCTGGTGGATAAAGCCGAGAGATATGGGAGGGGAAAAAAAGAAGAGAAAAGAAGCAGTTGGCTCTGTCTTTAAACTGAATGGTGGACATGTGGCTATGCTGGCCCAAGCCAAAGGAGACAGAGAGATTAAATTCTCCAGCGCGGCATACTCGCTCTACACCCTTGATAAATACAACATTGTTAAATGTCCAATCGCTCTTTCTGCAATAGAGATCGAGCCAAGATTTAAAACTGGCAAGTGAAATAGGGAATTGAGAGCCGTGCCGACTGACCTCAACCCATGGTTTGCAGGTCCTATGAGCAGGATTTAAAAGCTGTCAATTATATCTCCTTCTACTGCCATTAGCGAGTTTGTACATGTTGTTTGTTTGTTTTTTATTTTTATTTTTTTTGATAAATGTGGCCCATGAGTCAGGTTGAATGGAAAGGGATGTCAGCGCAGATGGGCTTGAGATGTGTTTGTTGATTTTCTGTCCATCAGAGGACAGGTGAACGTTTTCCGACTCAACCTTTCAATGTGCAGGTCAGAATTTTTAACACACATGCCCTCTAGCAAACATTAGGTTAGCCCTGGACATGTTCATTGTATCATGCATGGATTTTTACTGTGTGCGGGTGTTTGTGTGATTTTCCTTTTATTGCCCAGAGGCAGTCATACAGTAAATAGTGAGCTTTGTGCTTACGATTTTACTTATCCATTAGCCTGTTATTAGTCTGCTTTTCATGTTTCCTTTCGACTATTATCATTATTCAATGGACTATTATCAAGTCTAGTCCAGTTTGAACAGTAGTTAATTCTGGGCAAGAAACACCCACTTGGAGCAGAGTTTTGTGATGAAGGAGAAACAGCCTTTCACAGGGTCAGATAATAAACCATTGTGGGCACAATTTGTGCTCATGCACTCTTAAAAATAAAGGTGCTTCACAATGCCATAGAATATTTATTTTGTCTAAATGGTTCCATAAAGAACCTTTAACGTCTAAAGAACCTTTTTGTTTCACAAAAGTTTTTTGTGGCAAAAGAAGGTTCTTCAGATTATAAAAAAGGTGAAAAAGAGTTAGTTCTATGGCATCGCTTTAAGAGTGTGTGCATAATCAGAATTTTTGCCCATGTTTTTTCATAAATATAATTTAAAAGGTGATGCCAAATATGCAGTTCTTCTTGTGTATATTGAGATTATGTTAATTTGCGCATCATATCTTGTTTTTTAAGTATTTTAAATTTGTTTAGCAATGATGCATTGAATTAATCAAAGGTGACAATTAGTAAATGCATTTCAAATGTTACACAAGATTAGTCCTTCAGAAAATGCTATTTGAGCTTTTTTAATGAAAGAAGAAAATGTTGTGAACACCGAACATTGATAATGATATTTTGAATGTAGATAAAGAAGGAGCACCAAATCAGCGTATTAGATTGATTTCTAAAGGATCATGTGACACTGAATTGAAGCTGTTGGAAATAATTTTTTAAATATACACAGAAAACAATTATTTTACTTTATCTTTACTTTATTTTTGATTAAATAAATCCAACCTTGCTGAGCATAAGAGACTTCTTGCTGACTTGATTGATTGTGTATATTGAGCATACTTGTGTAAATCCAACAACCACCAGCCAATAAGATCGCAATTGTCCATTTCAGCCAGGTGTTGTCATGTTTATGTGCAGTATGCTTCAGGCGGTCACTCGGCAGACTGTAGGCGTCTGCCTGAGGCTTAGACCTTTCCATTGATGTCATCTGTCTGTTGGTTTGTTCTTTCCCACAGAGCCACATCAAGAAAAGGCATGTCATTCAGCACAGCCAGACCCAGTGACGCAAACCTGTGGGACATCACTCTGGAACCTGGGAGAGGAAATGACGCCCAAACCATCTCTGTGACCTGCCAGAAGAAAAGCACATTCACTAGCAAAAGGCAAGCCATTGCTGTATCTTCTCATTGTTCTTAGAGACCACTGAACCGCAGACGCTTCCTAGTTCACATTTCATTGCTAAAAAGCTTTTTCTGCCCTTGCACATCGCCAGATGTGGTCTGTTTCCTCTGAAACCATAAGAATTAAGTGACAGATTGCAAAATTATTTTTTGACAGAGAAAAACAACCTTCTAATCCCCCCCCCCGTCATTGTTCAGGTACTAACAGATGTTCAGACAACCTGCTCGCCTTTTGCAGGATGGTATTTTGAATGAAAATGAAAGACCATCTTTTTCTGGTTAAAAGTTGTGCAGGTTAACCGCGTTTACCTTGTACAGACACTTATTAAGCACAGAAAGCAGCTTCAGAGAAAAAACCCGCCACTTTGCGATTTCATGATTAATGGCACAAATCAATACCATAACGTTAGGTATTCATGTGGAAAGCGACTGAAAATAATTTAATAAAAATGTGATATCTTTCCATCACCTTAGCTGCTAGTATTCACAGAAAACATACAACTCCTCTGCTGTTATTATGAAGAATGAGCTCTGGGTTCATATTACCTATGTGCATATAAGCTGGGAAGCGATTGGCTTAGTTTTCATATAAAGAGTTTTGAGTGTTTCTGGATCCAATTCAAATGCGTCTCCAAAACTGTGAGCATCTTCTTAATAAGAGCCTCCATCTGGGTGTCATATTTCTTTGGGTCTCTTTGGCTCTTGTTCAGTGTCCATGGCAATGGCTTTTCATTATTGCGGAGTATAATGTATCATATGTTGTACTATATTATAATAAATAATGCATATACTATAGTTCTAACAGCTTGCAACATACTTACTATACTTCTTAGCACGGATGACTTTAGACTTACATGAAGCAGAAGAAACATTTATTAATTCCATCTTACCATATCTACCATTACATTTAAATTGTGGCTTTTATTCCATGGATTTTAACTCTGAAGTCATCTAGTGTACTTGTACAGGTTTGCATATTAATTTAAAAATGCAGATATGCATTTCAAAGATCTGTGGATGCTAAATCTTTTTAATCTGTTTTTAAAATAACACCTATTTCCACCATGACAAGCATTTAATCAAATTCCAGTAAAAACAGTAATATTGCAATTTAAAATAGCTGTATTAAATACATTTCAGCAGTTATTACTCCATGCTTGAGTGTTTTTCAGAATGCATTCTAAAATGCTTATTTGGTGAAAATTTCTTATTATTCTATTCTTATAATCAAGAAAGTAAAATTATTGATGACCCATCTTGCACTTGCATATGTCACAGTTTGGTGCAATCAAATACTCCTTAAAAAAGGAGAAACCACATTATACCACCTGTTTTTGACTAGCATTAGCAAGTAGCAAATCATGGCTGACATCTAAGCTAACTTCTTTAAAGGACAAGCCTTTGGCTTATCAACTTCTTCACTACAGAAAATCAGTACAGGATCAAGTTATTTCACTTGTTCACTGAATCATGTTAAGACGGTGATTATATTGTCTTTTACGCTGAATTAAATTTTTCAAACTATAATAGCCCAACAACGGGGGCTGTCACCAGCTGCCATTCAGCAAGCGGTATCTTCCCTGCAGTACTTCTCTCTGCTCAATTCTTTCCGTGTTTTACAGCGACGACCCACTTATCTTTAATCATCCTCAGTGCATCAGTGTGTTAGACCAGCTTAAAGACCAGCACGTTCCACAAGATTAGAGAAGAGATCTCCACATTAACCAGCGAAGAGCCAAAATAAGTGATGGAAAGCACTTACAGTAGCACAGGACAGTGATGATGGGTCATGACTCGCTTGATTTTCACCCCTTATCCTTTAACAATGGTCTCAAAGGCAAAAATCAGATTGCATCATTCAACTATCTATATAGTATGGTGGCCGAGAGAGCTCAATGGGCTGCAAACTTAAGAAAGCACATGCAAACAGAAAAAAACACATTCAAACAGAAGAAAATGACAACACATTAAGAAAACATCTTCATCAGTTTGACAACACAGGCACTGCAAACACACGAACGCGCTACAAACACAGAAACGCTGCAAACAGCACGGGCGGACCACAACAGAAATGTTTCAGGAGGACCTCAAAAAGTGACGAAGCCATCTGAGAGTAACTCTAGCTAACATAGCATTAAAATAATGTTTCACAGTTTAGTGTGTAGTTCGTCAGATTAATCAAATAATATCCAGACGACAATATGATCAGGTTGTTAAAATAAACACAAAGAATTTACAGTTTGCATGTGTTTTCTTCTGTTTGCATGTGTTTTATTCTGCTTGCATGTGTTTTCCTCTGCTTGCGTGCGTTTTTTTCTGTTTGCATGTGTTTTCCTCTGCTTGCATGCGTTTTTTTCTGTTTGCATGTGTTTTCCTCTGCTTGCATGCGTTTTTTGCTGTTTGCATGTGTTTTCTTCTGCTTGCATGTTTGCATGCGTTTTTTTCTGTTTGCATGTGTTTTCTTAAGTTTGCAGCGCGTTGAGCTCTCCCGGCCACCATACTGTAATATAGTATAAAGATTTGCAGAGTTTTTAATCAAATCTCTAAGGATCGGTCCACTCTGGGAAAGCTTTTTCTATATCACACACACTAACTTTTCTGATGCTTTCAAAGCTTCCTTTTTACGTGAGAGCTTTGACATGCCGTATACAAATGCATGGCCCGTAAGAAGCTGCATAAAAGTTTGATTTCAGTTAGTTATATAAAAGCACTTTATCAAAGCAAGTTCCAGCTGAATGGTGCGGTGTGAGCTGAATCATGTTCCTGTGATGAACCTGATATGCTCATTAGAATGCTGAGTGTTTTAATGCTACTGAAGAGGATGAGAAGCTCCATCTCTCCTGATAGCTGATTGTGCTTATATTATTAAGATTCCACACTGTCCGCTTTGGCTCCATATGTCTCTTTTGACCCAGAAAATTAATTAAAGTCACTTGTTGCAGAGATTGGGATGTAACTGTGTCCCGATGTTGTCTTTACAGGGGTTTGTTGGAGGTCTTGCAGCTGGACTTTGAGACAGAGGAGCAGAGTGATCAGTTAGAGAGCCAGATGATCACGTGGCGGCTAGAGCTGCCTGGAAACATGATCCGGGATGAAGGAACCATGAGGATTTACACCATTCAGAGAGACTATGTGGGAATAGCACCACTGATCACGGTTGGGAATGTTTGTTTTTAGTTTTAATCAATTACTTATTTTTGTGTAGAGCAAACTATAATAGTAGTGTCATTAGGAATGGCATAAAGGTAAATAAATGACAGAATCCTTTCCCTTTAACTTTTGTAGGGTTTTTAGTGAGGTCACAAGGGGCGTTTGTGAAGCATGGATTTTTCAAAATGAAATCACACTGGTGTGACAAGTATTTGTCATGCTTGATGTAAAATCCTTTGACTATAAAGCTACATTGACAGCCCTTAGAAATGATTGATGTGTCTTTGTTCTGTCTGTGTGTTTTTGTGACTGTGTATATGTGTGTTAATTGTCCAGAGGCGCAGTACTACTTCTTTCACCCTTTGATCTCTTCCTACTGTCCACTACTATTGGTCAAACTACTAAAGAATTTGCCCTGACATTCATTTTCTAAAGACACACACGTAATTCCCAAAGCCATCCACATTCATCGCTTTAGTACAAATTCACCGGCAGCTATTAAAATATAATAATACAGCTTTTTATCACGTTACTGTTTAAGACAAATAAAGCAAAAAGAGATTGTGACAATTTATTGATATCAAGCGTCCATTATAAGCTAGCTGCCAGATTTGTTTACTGGAACAGTCTATTTCACAGCGTGACCCTGCCCCTGAAATAACACCGGTATAAGAGTGTGGGATTTTGCCGGTAACTTTTTAAATCACAGTCAGCATCTGTTGTGTTGCATTTGGAGGATGCTCGTGGACATCTGTTGGGTCTAGAAGTTAAATCTACGCTCAAACCTAATCATCCTAGCGTGTTCGTCATCACAGCCGCACACTGTAAGATAATCATTATGGTATTAAACTCAGACACAGAGAGACGGATCCACGGTTGTTGCCTTGACATTTTTGACCTGTTTAAGCTTTTTACTCACTACCAAACTTAGATACTTCTCAGGGACTTATTAGACGATGAGAGTGCTTGTTTTAAGTATTAGTCTGCTTTATTTACAGTGAGTCATGTTTCTTCCATATGTACATACCTCTGTGTTAATTAATGGGACACTGTGAGATGTGTAAGTTTGATAGAGTAGTTATTACATTTTTAATTGCTTTTTTAAGTGTGGATACTTTAATTAGTGTGCTGTTTGTTTACACAGTGAAATTCTCTGAAAATTCTTGTTAAATTAATCTCATTTGAAGCACCACCACTACAACTATACACATTCTGATGGGAGTTTTTTGGCTGTTCAAGTCAGAACTCTGCGAGGTTTTTGCTGTCTAGTCTGCAAAAATGTGACCCTGGACCACAAAACCAGTCTTAAGTCGCTGGGGTATATTTGTAGCAATAGCCAAAAATACATTGTATGGGTCAAAATTATTGTTTTTTCTTTTTTGCCAAAAATCCTTAGAATACTAGTAAAGATCATGTTCAATGAAGACATTAGTCAATTTCTTACTGAAATATATTAAAACTTCATTTTTGATTAGTAATATGCATTGATAAGATCTTCATTTGAACAACCTTAAAGATGATTTTCTCAGCATTTAGATTTTTCTATATGTTCAGATTCCAGATTTTTATATAATTGTATCTTGGTCAAATATTGCCCTCTCCATCCAAATCATACATCAACGGGAAGCTTATTTGTTCAGTTTTCAGATCATGTATAAATCTTAATTTCTGAAAATTAACACTTACGACTGGTTTTGTTGTCCAGGGTCACAAATGTGCTTGGACCAAGCAAAATAAAATGCTGTAGAGATATCAAGATTTTCAATAAATGTTGTTTTCTTTGTAAAATTTGGTTCATAAATTTGCCTTAATCACTTTTGTTGAAAAACACTTGCATATGTGACCCTTGACCAAAACCAGTCATACGGGTCATTAAACAAAACAAAAAAAAGTAATGGTAAATAAATAAGATTTACATTGATGTATGATTTATTAGGATAGGACAGTTACTATTTGAAAATCTGAGGGTGCAAATATTTTACATTTTCTCAAAATATTACATATCACATGTAAAGTTATCCAAATAAAGTTCTTAGCAAAGCATATAACTAATCAAAAATTAAGTTTTTATGTATTTATGGTAGGAAATTGCAAAATATCTTCATGGAACAAAATCTTTAATTAATATCCTAATTTTTGGCATAAAAGAAAAATCGATAAATTTGACCCATACAATGTATTGTTGGTTATTACTACGAATATTCATATGCTACTTATGACTGGTTTTGTGGTTCAGTGTCACACATACATACCAGTCATTAATATTTAAAGTCATATTTCATCAGATTCTTATAAATGCATCTGAGTCATATTTTTCAAACAAATATCATCATAGCCTATTATGTTAACCAGCTAGATCACATTATCTTGGTAAAATTCAGGGGAATATGCAGCAGAAATGTAGAATACATCCTTTTGTCTGGGTATGTCAATTTTGAAAATGTAGTTTTGCACATCTTTAGTGCTAAATGAGTGTTGTTTGTTGTTCTTTTTCCAGGATACGGAGCTCCTCAACACGGCTGTGCTGACTGGAAAGAGGGTTTCTGTGCCTGTGAAAGTTTTGGGAGTTGAGGCCGATGGCTCCATCACAGACATCACTAACTCGTCCCGCTGCAGGTCTTCAGACCAGGATGTCCTGAAGGTAATGCACGTCAAGGTCAAGCCACTTTTGACAGCTTCAGCAATCTCACACTCTGTGTGCTTCCTATTAGCAGCCTTACTCTGCTTCTGAATGACTTGTCTATCAGAACTGGAGAGAGGGGTCAAGGATTTCGGCTTAGATGACCACCACGTCCTATCTCTTCATCCAGAAAGAGAAAAGCAGGAGAGAGACAGACGTTGACTCATAAGCCTTCATTGAACTTGTGTTCCTGGTGTATTATGAAGCGCTTGAGCCCTTTGTTATTACTGGATTGTTCTCTGGGGCAGTGCTTCTGAACTGGATTTGCCTTAACGCCAAAATCTTCTATCAGACACAGTAATCAAAAATGTGCTTAGAATCAAACTCATTTATTCACATTAACTAAAGCTGTACAGGCCCAACAATATGCGGAGTAATCAACAATGATAGGCTAGTTTAACTAAGTATCTCTTTTCATGGTTCGCTGCTCTCAGTAGGAAGTAATTTATAGCACAACATTTTTTTGTAAACAAACACATATTTAATGTATTCTCTTTGACCTCGTGCAACTGAGTTTGAATGGACCTTTAAGGTCAGTAACGAAAGATATAGAAATGATTTTCCTTTTCTTTCTTTTAAAAGCCTACTTATTTTGCACGGATTTTGCATCGACCCTGTCAGAACAGATCTTGCCGGTTGAGAGCCACTGCAGTAGCCCTGAATGAGCTTGTTTGAACCTCTGTGCCCTTGATAACAGTCTTCTCTTTGCATGCTTATTATGAAGCATTTCAGCTCTTTTAAATATCACTGGATCATTCTCTAGAGTTTTTATGAGTATCCGAAAATATAAAGATCTCCAGTGCCCTCCTGAGCTTATCTTTTCCAGGTTAAGCCTTAAAACATGAGTGTAGGGAGTCACAAACTTATTCAGTGGTAAATAACAAACATGGAATAACTGAACTACTCCACATAAACCCAGGTGCTGCCATACACATGCGCATCTTAACTCACCACAATGAGTACATGAGATCACTTTGAAAACAAAGGAGGAGGCCTCTTTTCTTGTTGTGAAAAGATTTTTATTGCACATAGTTTAGACCGAAGATTAATTTATAAACCACAGAGCACATGGAGTACTGGGGGTGAATGAAACATTGACGCAACAGTGCCCATAGATTTTTCTAATGAGATAGAACAATGTACAGTACACCGGGCTCATGACCTTACACCACACTGACGCTCATATCTGCATTATCATAAAACATCCTTATCTGATCTATTAACATTTATTTTTGTAGCAGGCATTTATATCCAAGGCCATGTAAAAATGAGCAATGTCCCACCATAGTTCAATTACCTAGTAATATGAGACTCTTCAAGTTCTGCAATGCAAAAAGTTCCTACATTAGATATTTAGCGATTTAGTTGTCATGCGACATCAGTGAAACTGAAGAGATTTCACCACTGAGAAACAGTGAATGTGGAAGATCTAGCAAGTGATTTTGTTCCTTGTTGTGGATCTAAAACTCACTCACAAACTGCAGAAATAGGGATGGAACATTGATCTGTATCTTGTCTTTTTACTCACAGGTGTCTGAGAGGTGTGATTCTGTATATGTTAATGGTAAGGAGACACGTGGAAGAGTGAGGATGATGGTGAACTTCACTTACAGCTACCTGAGCACACAGCTGGAGGTGAGCGTATGGATGCCTCGGATCCCCTTGTATATGGAGATATCTGACTCAGAGCTCAGTCAGATCAAAGCCTGGAGAGTTCCTGTCACAGGAAACAAAAAGTAAGTGACAAGTGTATTTCTACTGACACACTGCCCTATTAAGCTTCATATGACTTGAAATGTTGGTGGTTTTACTCAGCATTTAGCCATTTGTTTTGGGTATAATAACGTAATATCTGTATGTGAACAATAGCAAATATTATTATATAAACAATATTTAAAATTACTGTGTATAAGTGAGTTTGAATGTAAAAATATATAAATTAGTTTAAGATGTGTTACTAAGTTATATTTATTAGTATTTCAACTGTTAGGATTTTTTTAGGATGTAGATTTACTTTCATTTCCCCATAATAATATGAATATAGATATATGATGAGTATAATTCGTACTTCAAATTATCTCAGACATTTAAATCTTAAAATCCTGCTTTTACAAATTAATGCATATTTATAAAGAAATATATATGGTTTATTGTCTTCAATTTGAAAGATGTTTAATTATTAACATTTATTGTTTTTAATAATATAGTTTTTAAATGCACTATTTATGCTTTTGAATTTTGATTTCTTGAATTGTGGTCTGTTTTTTTGATTTTTCATTTTTCAAACTAGCTCAGAACTTTCATATTTGATGTTCCACCTCATATGAACCCTTTCCACTTTAAAACTGCTTCATACCAGTTTTTTAATACTGTACATTGCAGAGACTTTTTTAAAGGCAGAGATTAGAGAGATTATTATAAATAATAAACAATGAATCTTATTATAAAAAATAAGATTTATTTTCTTAAATTTGACAATTATTATATAACTTTTTGCCATGTTCTTAATCATGTTTTAATGCATAATTTATATCGTTCTTGAATTTTGAATCTTGTTTTCCGCTGTGAATTTTTATTTTCTCATTTTATTTTTATTTTTGGTTCCTCTAACAAGCTCAGAACTTCTATTTTTGATGTTTCACCTCATATAGACTTTTTTCCACTTTAAAACCGCTCCAAATCGTTCTTGTTAGAATATAGAATGTGTTCCACAGAGAGATATCCCAGCAGTTTTTTATAACATTGCAGAGACTTTCATTATAAGGTAGAGATGAGAGATTGCTGAGCATAGTCAAATACTAGATAGCAGAAAAATATATATATATATATTGAGAACAGGAGAGTGAGGAAAAGAGTTGTTCATCTTCTCTCCGCATGTTTCTCAGAGTGAGCTGGGACATAGAGGAAGAGGATGAGAGGAAGGGCCGAGGCTGCATGCTGCAGTATCAACACAGTTTGATTCGAGTGCTTACGGTCTTCACGGCAGAATCGCCAGATCCAAGCAACCCGTCTCCTGCATACTTCCTTGGCTCTGATTGGCAGGTAGATGTGACGCAGCTGGTGCGCTACTTTCTGAGAGTTGGTGATACAAGCGTTGCTCGCCTGCAGGCAGGAACCGTGCTGACAGGCAAGGCTGTGGGAGTCACCAACGTGCAGGTAATGGTGATAATGTCAGAGCCACCTGCAGCTGTCAGCTTTGCACAATTCTCATTATTCATTAAGACAACAAAGTTTAGTGTGCATTTAGTTAATATCAGTGACTATACAGACAGAACAGAGATGAATTGCTTGTGTTTTTTTTATTGGAAGACAAGTAAATTAAATGATGCCATGCTAGGTTTGCTTTGTTTTGTTCAGGTGATGTCTCCGTTGTCAAACTTGGTTCTGGCTGAGAGGATGATCCGAGTTTTGGATGATAAAGTCAGTATTACAGAGCTGGGTGTGCAGCTGGTCTCTGGCCTTTCACTGAACCTGCAGCTCAGCCCAGGAAGTAACAGGGCCATCATTGCCAAGACAACCACACAGGAGATCATACACTACCCCAAGCAGGTAATTCATGTAGCTACATGGGCTGTCAGACTAATTAATTGAGTTAGTTAATCAAAGCAAAAATATCTGCATATACTGTATAAGAGAAGAGAGAACAGAACAAAAGGCATTACATTAATTGTGGTTGACGTAAAAATGTAATAAAAAGATTAGCTTTAAATCAGTCAGTATACTAACCACTATTAATTACAACTAAATTAATGTTGCATTAATATTCATTTGACATAAATGCTAGCTACCAAAAATATGTCAACCATTAAGTTGATTTAATATGATTCATTTAATTTAATAATTAATAAAATAAATAAATTAAGCTCATAAGCCATTAATTCATTTATTCAAATTCATTGATCCAATTCATTAATTCAAATTCAATCAAATGTATTAATTCATTAAAAATAAATAAATAAATATATACATGCTGCATTAACATTAAACTGACTGAATGTATCATCCATCCAAGTTGCATAAAAAATCTCTGGTACAGTACCATTAATCACTATCTTCGCGAAGCACTGACCATTAAGCGCAAAGAAGAGCTGGACAACGAGTACAATATGCTCTAAATTCCTTCATATAACTGCCTGATCCAGTGCCAGGTCTGAGTGGCATAACATGATCCAATCAATATCAAGCTATTAGTACTCAGTGAGAGGCCTCATTCGTCTCTTGATGGGCTTTGCAAGCAGAGCTCCTAAGGCAATGCATAATGTATTTCACCCCAGAATATAGGCCAGCCTGTGGTGCCGTTTGCTTGAACTGTATTAGCCAACAGCTCTGGGTTATTGTGCCACAACTTGTTATGGTACAAACTCTACACTGTGCCCTCTGGTGGTTACGCAAATGGAGTTTTGAACATAAACATATAAATATTGGTCCATTTGGATGAATGAAGTTCCATGCATAGGGTTTTTTAAGCCCGTGGCAGGGGCGTGATTACAAACGAACGAGCACATGGGAGAATGACATCAAAGACAAACACAAGAATCATGTGGATAAAAATCAAAACATAAACACAGAAACGCCCACGGTGTTACAATAGGTTAGTTTTAGGACGGATACTTACAATTTAAAAGGCTTCAAAATAAGGGCCACTATCCAAGTCATATAAACCTAGGATGGTTTGGAGGTGATTAAAATATGGGGTAATTTAGCATTTTTGGGTGAACTATTCCTTTAACTTGAATGAGCCTGTTATAGTTTTATGTAATGTTTAAATACATTTTCATCTTATAACAACAGGAGGCCGTGGTTGGCTGCTGGCTGAAGTTCAGCGATGGCTCCCAGATTCCTCTTGATGTGTTCGATCCCAGTGGTTATTCCCTCACCATTTCTTCACTGGACCCAAAGGTAGCATCTGTGCGAAAGATCCCGGAGTCTGTCTTTGTTGTGGTCGCTGAAGCCGAGGGACAGGGCTTACTACTCACAGCGGAGCTAGCTATCTGCGAAGCCTGTCAGAAATCCAAACGCAAGAGCAAACTGGCTGTGGGTGGAGGCATGGTAAAGGTGAAATTTCCACCGGATGAACAGTTTGCAGGGACTGGCAAAAAAGAAAGTGATGATGGAGACGATGTGTCTAAATTCATTCTTGCATCCCCTTTAAACACACTTCAACACACTGTTATCCAAGAGAGCACCACAAACGTGATCAAAACGGCAACCAATTCCAACCTTCAAGAAGCAATAGGAGGTGGCGTGTCTACAATCAAGTCAATACACATGATGGATAAAGCTCTCATTACCAAGCCGATCGCAGACAGAGCTCTTGTTACTGTAGGCCCTAGGAGTCCAATAAAGAACGGATATGGGAACTTGCTTGAGAAGTCCAACTTCCCGTTTCCACCAGAACAACCCAAGCGAGAACCACCGTTAGTGGAGAGCGACTTAATACAGATGTTTAGTGTGTTCACAGACATAGAGGTCTGCATCTATGCATTAGTAGGACTCTCTTGCTTGGTCATTATCGCCGTTTTGCTACACTGTGCCACCAACAGCGCAAGATCACGCAGCAAGAAGTCTCTGGTTCAGTGCCAGGGTCAATCTGAGCACAAGCATCACTGGGTACGTCTAGGCACAGCTGCAGAGCAAAACAGAGCTGCGCCGATTGCCACCACATCTAAGCAGGAGATGCAGGCAGCTGTGGAGATGCAAAGAGCGGTTCAGATGCAAAACAACAGAGGCGCGGAGACAATCCAGCCGAGGGAGATCCCAGCCATTGCAGGTGAGGAGAGAACTGCCACTCTGGGAAGAAGAACCAACACGCTTCCTCCAAGGCGGGATCCGATGGCTCCATTGCCTCCAATGGCTGTCAGATCTGCCACCCTCCTTGCAAGGCCCGTTCGCAGCGAACCTCTACATTCTCCAACAAGCAAAAGGAATCAGGTGCAATTTACAACCTTCACTACTTTAGACATCAAACATCTGGCTGCTCTCAAGAAGAACGGACAGAGCTTCAGCTGGGCCAGTCAACCAGTTGGAGGTTGTCAAGCTGCCAGTATCAGCCAGTGTGGGTCAAATGGTAAAGCCGAAAGAGTCAATCATGTACATTTTTGTAACCCTTTGGAAGTATTTGCTCAGACACCAGAATCCACAGAATCTAAAGGATTTCTTCCAGAAGGTCCATGGCCTATGGGTACACCGGTGTCAAAAGTGTGATGCAGGAAAGGTTTCTTTGTAAATTGGCCGCAGAACTATTTTTATATAAATTGTTGCATTGAACTGAATTTGACAGTTTATATAGGAATGTTTTTATGGACAATTTAACACAAAAATGGGTTTTCCATTTATGTTCATGGTTGTCTGAAAAGTTTGATGTAGCTATTTCTGCAACCTGAAAGTTTTAGCTTTTACTGCTTTTGTATATTTGTAATATTACTATTAGAATCAGTAGAAACAGATCACAACAAATATTTAAATTATATATATAAATATATATATAATCGATGATAATATATAACTTGTATATTGTTTTATAATGAAACTCGTATTGTGTTTTTAAATTTAATTAAAGATTTAAATTAAATATATAAAAGTATGTAATAGACCCATTAATACAAATATGAAGATGTGTAATATTAAGCTTGTTTAATATTAAATTTAACATTAAATAATCACATGTCTTTTTTATGAACTGTAACTACACATAGCTTCAGTTTTCAGTGTTAACTATTGCTTTTTTTGCTTTAATGAATTTATCAAATAAAGTGTCTGGTTGTGTACAATTCTATTGTTGTAATGGTCTTCAATGACACATAGTTTTTTGCCCTCATTCCATTTATGTTAACACTAATTCATAGTCTGAATCCTGTTTCTATTATTGATAAGTGTATTCATTCATTTTTATCACTGCAGCAGTAGCTTCTTATAATGATCCACATGCCTCTTGATTTTTTTCCTGGTTATCTAGTCTTTGACCCGTGCTCTGGTTTAGCTCATCAGTGACAGCTTGGAATGAAAAGAAAGAAATTTGTGCTGCAAACAAATCTCTCTGTTTTATTGTGATACCACCAACCCTAGCTTTGCAATGACTGCCATCGCCTTCTGCCTCAAAAAACAGCTATCTCTCTCTGAGTGAGCACTGCTTTGAATCTTGAAATTGGGTTCTCTTCGTTGCATGTGGAGAAATAGGTTGGTCTAGCCCAGATATTTGATGTGTTGCACCTCAGGACTGTTGTAGATTTGCAGGGAGGATTTCATCTCCAAAACAGCCCTAAGGTACTTCCACAGTAGTGAACAGTTTGAAATACACTAACAAAAATGTTGCCTTTGTATAAACACTCAATTCACAGCATTTTTATTTAACAATTATTTTATAATTTATATTTAACAACAGTTTTGCTATAGGAGTGGTTCCCCACTAAAATTGTATATAAAGACTTTTATTAGGATGGAAAAAATCCATATAGCTAATATTAATACATTATTGTAAACTATCCAGTGCAAAATATGATGCACAACCACAAAAAAAAAGCACTGCTATACTGCAGCCTGTAGGAAACACCGTCAAGCACCATTCCTTCTAACCATCTAGTTCTTAACTATTACATTTTCCAGGAATAGGATGGGCATAGCACAAAGAAATACATATTTGTGTCGTGTGTAGGATGTTTTAAATAACAGCTACGTCTGTGCTATCATTACAACGGTCACCTAATCCAGAGCGTTGGATATTCTATTGACAGATTTACAGGATTGAGGTCATTGTGTTTCTGGATTAACGCATTAGTTGATCTCTGCCCACATGTGGGCCTAACATGGTGAATCTGCTCTTAACTCCTTTCACTTCTGGCTTGTATCTAATACTGACCAGAGGTATCTTTAGCTAGTTTATCTTCACTTTTTCAAGTAAATTTCAAAGAGTTTTATCTGAGAGAAGGTATGTTAGAACAAAATTTCTTTCTTTAGGTTGATGAATTTACTCATAGATATAACATTGGATATAATGTTTTGTAATTCACAAGACAGAAAAACATATGAATCAATTAAATTCAAAGATAATATAAGATATATAAAAAAAGGCAAACATTCCTGCCTCGCTTCACACTTGATCTGTGTGTGCTGGAACCATCACTGACAATCCCGCAAACAAGTGCTAAAGTACTGAAAGTGGAGGACTTGGCATCCCCCTACAGAGAAACAGTTACTGATGAAAGCAAGTGCAATGGTGAGCTTCCACAAGTTGATGAGGGACTATTGCAGTAGTGAGGTAGCACTCAATGAGGGTTGCTGGAATATTAATTAATGAAAAGAAAATGGGACATCCATAGAAAGCGGTGATCTTCTCTTTTACCGGTTTATATAATAATATATACATTTTTATAATAAAACATCATTATTACTATTATTAAAATTACAACCTAATGGTGTAACAAAACATTTAATGGCTCTGTGAGATCATAGTAAGACATTTTAAAGTTTAAGAACCCTTATAGATTGCAACTGTCAGGTTCCAGAAATAACAATACATTTTGTTAAAGCAATCAGTACTTTTTTTTATCTAAACATGTTCATTGCCAGTAAATAATTACATTACGCAGGATCTCCCATGAATCAGAGAAGTCATGTCTTAAAATCAGTGGTTTTATGTTTATCCATTTTTTAAATAATAAATAACGTTTGCAGTGCTTCAGGGGATTCTAGTTATTTCCGTCACTAACGCTGTTATGTACACAGTATTGTACCTTTGTCTTTTTGTCCGATTTTCAAATGCTTTTTTGCTTTGTATTAAAGTTTATAAGGTTTTGATTCACCTAGTTGGTTGGTTTATGGCATATAACTCTCAAACAAACACTTGTTTAAAACCCCTATTTAAAAAATACTTCCAGAACCAAGGCTCTTAAAAAAGTGGGTGCTCACTGTTGCGTTTTATTAGGCTCTGTAGAATTCTCGATTCTGATTGGTTAGTTGCAGCATCGAGCCATGTAAAATAGTCAAATAATTTCATACAAACACAACTAGCACCATCTTGCATCTTAATTGGACTTAAAATGACCTTGGAAGACATAAGTATGAATAATACTAAAATATTGTGTCAAGTGGAATAGAAATTAAGTGGAATTTCATTGAGTATAATAATTGATTTCTAGTATCAGCTGACTTTGCTCAAAGAATCCTGTTGGTTTTTAAAAGCTTTAGACTGAGAAAAAGATCTGGATGTGGTCTGTATTGGGGGTAGAATTTATCAGATTTGTCTGAAGTATTAGAATATTAGAAAAGAAATCTGCTCTCTGCCCCAGTTTAAGCTATTTAGAGGCTGTTAAACTGGTTTGGCTTGAAAGATTTTTACACTGTATGAAATGTATTCCCCAGAGCTACTGACAAACTATGAGAAGAGCATTTAAAGTTCAACAAATCTCACTTGAAAGTACAGATGAAGCATTTCTGTGCTCTTTGAAAAGAATATGAAGTCAGCCTGTATTCATTTAGCCCCACACGCACTGTAGTTCATCTAATTCCGTTTGCTGAATCATCGGGTTGTGGTTTTTAAGATTGTACTTAGTGTGTTTCAGGAGGCTGTTAGAAAGAGCTTGCAAATTTAAGAAAAAGCAATTTCAAAACAGAATTTGCAAATCTTTAAAAGATTAAAAGCAAAGGGCTGGATATCTACAGTAAAGCTTTTACAGTAACGCCACAGGAGGCCTGATGGTGCCCAATTCTCTGTAATTGCCAGAATGTGCTTCAGCTCTTTGAGCAGCGCTGCAAAATTGTATCTAATTTGTCGAGGAACACATTACTGTTTTGCTCTAGCAGTCAAACATAATGCTGAAATGAATCAATAAAAGGTAGAACTGTAGTCGCATGTCAGAACCAGCATGGAAAGCTGCATTTTTTGATAGAACTGAAAAAATAAGGCTTGTCTGAATGTCAGTCATGCATTCGTTAAAGAACTTCTTTAATATTCTGATTTGGTTGAATTCATTTATGCAATTGTCTGATTTGAGGCAATGTCGGAAATGTGGAATTAGCTTTTGTCTTGGGCTGTTTTAATTTGATTTGACATAAGAGAGGCCGGTGGGAGGTCTAAGGGATTAAGGCAGAATGGCTTAGGGGTCTGTGAAAAGATATAGACCTTAAAAGACTGAATGAACTACTGTATGTGAAAGACTATCAAAAAGATGGAAATGGTTGCTTTTTGTTCAGGAGGGGAATATATTTGGACATATTTTCTATAGCAGCTTGTGCAATTTGTTTGGAGCTCGTCTCTTGTTTTGCGTCGGGCAAGTGCTGCTGCTTATCGCTTTGATCTGTGACAGCCAGTTATTTCTCTTCTGTTTCTGAGCGCTGTCACCCGGAGTCCGACTGTGGACCTACACATTGCTGTCTCAAACAAACATTAGACCAGTTGTAAACACACGGCTTCCACTTCTTGCCGCTCTCTTTTAGTCTCTCTCACACATACTTCACACTTTTTGCATTACCCTTTTATTCCACTCACACTAACTTCCATGTGTCCTGTAGGTTAGAGCGGGCATATTTTTTTTGTTGCTTATTTATAAATATATTTAGACTAGCTTTGAAAGTGCCTTAAACTGCCAGCAACCGTTACCCATGTCAATTAAATTTTACTTAATCAAAACTTAATCGACATACATTTAGACCAGCTCTCTTAAAGTTTTTGAAATCTTTTTGAAAATTGACTTTCATGCAGTGAATGAATGCATCCTGCAAAGTTTTAAATCTGAAAGTGCACCGTGTATTAAGTTATTATCTCTCAAAAGAAAGAGTCCACTCTAAATCATTGAAAACTAATCTCAAGCGTTTCATGTTGACGTCAACATAAAAAAAAATTTGCATATTGCACACCCACACTATGCATATTTTCCAGGAGGTCCTCGCTGGATCAGATCCAGTATGTATTGGAAGTTTGACATCCAATTCGATGATTTGAGTAAATCAATGATGAACGCAACAAACGAGATGGAGAAAGGAACATGAGAACACAGAAACAGTGGGAACACACACTTCAAAATAAGAGTACACGAACCAAGACAGGGGAACACAGACTGAAATCACGACACAACCATTGGATGATCTGGTTGAAATCCATTAGAGAGCTGTGTGTCACAGCAATGGTAGGAGAAGCTATGTGCTTGTATAGTGGGTCCAAGTGATGAAGTGTATGTTTTGAAGAAGAGAAGGGGTCCAAGAACTGAACTCAGAGGAAAACCCTGTAACCAGATGATGTTCTTTGGATACCTCTCCTCCCCAGGAAACCCTGAAAGACCTATCTGAGTGGTTAAAGTTCAGTTGGTCATTCTATGAAAGAAATAATGTTACTGTGTCTATAAAGGCATGAACCAAATGGTCCATTTCATCAGGGGCAGACTTACCTATTAAGCAAAGGTAGGCGACTGCCTTGGGCCCCCAAAAGCTAAGGTGCCCCCAAAATGCTTTTCACGAGATGCAAACACAGCTGTAGTCAGTATCTTGTGCGTAGCGTGACTCGATAACTGTTCAGCTACTATTTCATATTCATCCCATTTTATGACAACAGGAACAGTAAGATAAATCAATGAAAATATTTATTGAGAATTTAGCTACATCAGAATATGTGGACACATGTGTAGAAAGTAATATAATAATTTATACTTCTGACTACTTGTATCTCAACTGCAAATCAACTGCTATTTCGTTGTCTACAACATGAAAGAATAAAAGTGTCTGCTAAATGATTAAAAATCGAAATGTTAATGAAAGAATCCCATTATAATATGTACATGAAAAATTTAGAAACACTGGACCTAACTGTGGGGCACCACTCTCAAGTTGTTGTGCAGCAGCAACTTTGACAACAAAAAAAGGAACCTCAAGGTTGATTGAAGTAAATGTGTGCGAATGTATAGGGCCCCCTTCCCATATTTGCCTGAGGCCCCAAATTTACTAAATCCGCCCCTGCATTTCAATAGAATAACATTCCTCAGGATTATCTTGTAGATTACAGGATCTCCAGTGGGAAGGGTTAGAGATATAGCTGACTGTTTCTAGCCCTTCTTTCTTCAGGTAAAAAGTATATCAAACAGACATTATTTTTACAATGGTTAAGATTGTTTGAAGGAAGACATGGTAACATTACCATTAAAGAACTTCGACACTACCATCTTCAATAAATTCTTCTTCCCACAAAAATGCAAAATACAAATAAAAAAAAAAATATATATATATTAGAGAAATCTAGTACATTGGTGAGCCATCCAAAAGATTGCTCAGCACATATACAGTAAAGATGATGATACTGTACATGGCATTGAGTTTTTTTTCAGTTATTTTTTCTAATTATTTTTTCAGTTATTAGAAATGAGAAGACCCTTTCAGTTTGACGTGTGTGACTTGTGGGGGGTGAGAAAGGGAGAACAGCAGGGGTTTCAGAGTCTCCTGGATGAATCCAGGTGTCTGTTAAGCCCAAGATAATAAGAAATGACTGGGAAGCAATGGCAAGAATTAAGGTTATTGACAGCTGTCTGACAGTTCCAGAGACCCACAGAAAATAACATAGATGCAGCAGAAGAGGTGCAGATACTGTAGGACAAAGCTTAGCAAGATTGTGTTGCCATCTGTGTGTGATGTTAGAGCGATGTTGAGAGAGATCAAGAATGTACTGGATACATACAACTGCCTATCTGACTCTGTATGAATAGTAAGGAAAAATACACAAATATATGTATATATTTGTGTATTTTTCCATGTAAAGCGCTGAGTACACAGAAAAGTGCTATATAAATGTAATAACTTAATTAAAACAATCTTTTACTGTACTATTGAATAAAATATTAATTAATTATCAAAGAAAGAAAGAAAGAAAGAAAGAACAGCCATAATGTGGACATTTGTAAATGTGAAGGTCAGATGCTGTTATTTCCTTCTCACATAGCTGATTTCACCATTAACTCTTCACCTGAACAGTTAACGTTGCTGTATATGGTCTTGTAATCCGAAACTGACCATCAAAACATGTGTGTAGACATCACCTTTTCGGTGTTATCATGTTTGGTTCAGGAGATATGAAACATAATACATAATTTGGTAATGGCAGAAAGTGAAACGGTCACCATGGCAACCACAAGGTGTTTTTGCGATTCTGAAAATTTTCAGGGCCCTAACCTCTACAACTGTAGCACGTTTCATGATTTTATGAAAAAGTTAACAATTCGCTTACATTTTTGCACAAATCACCTGGACCAATATAAAATATAATATATAAAATATGTATATGTATATATATTTCTGCCGTCTCGGTTTATTGACTCACAGATATGATAAATATATCTATAGAAAACTTAAAATTATTTTAAAATGAAATTAATTAATAGAACAAATGAACAAAGTTAACAATTATAGTTTGAACCTCTCATGAAAGTGCACGATTTTCTGTTGCTATTTAGCGTAACATTTATTGACTTTTACATGCAAAAGACTGGTTCGGTCGACAAAACACGGGACACGGGCTAGGCTATAATTGGAAATGTTTGCGGGCAAACCTCAGGTCAGTCTGAGGTACACCTGCAGCCGCCACTGTCCCTGTCAAAGCAAAGGTCGATTTACCAGCAAACAGAGTCCGGGGAAAGAAGCAATGCATAGATCCGGGAACAGGCAGAGATCGGCAACGAATAAATCCAAAAATAGACAGGAAACAAAAACACGAATAAAATACAGGAACCGGACCCCTGTTCCATAACAAAAGTTTACCATATAAGCCAGGTTTATTTCAGTTAGTCTGACTTATTTTGTATCAAATCTACTGACAATAAGCCTGACTAACCAAAATA
>JAUMHQ010000085.1:7081827-7120055 GCA_032361165.1 Enteromius paludinosus
GACGTCATAAAAACTTTCATTCTGGCTTGTCAGGGGATATCATTTCAACGTCTGAGAAAGACCATTGTTCAGTGGGTTACCTGAGGACTGCACCCTCAAAGTCATCCAATCCAATTAACCTAATCATTACACTAATCAGACAGACAGACATTTGGCTAGGTCTTGTCCTAGACTGCAGTCATTGTAAGGGGAAAAGGTAGGCATAGTGAACAAAAAACGCAAAGCAAATCAAAGAAACAAAAAAAGAAAACAAAATCTTATAGCGCACATACATAAGCAATTAACCATCTATCATTCTAATACTGTAAACAACATATTATACAATATTGATAACACTACCTACAACAATACAATTTGCTCAACAGCTCTCAAAGAGACACGGAGGGTCATTTATCTGCCTGTTTTCCCAGAAGTCTTCCGCAGTATTTACATGTTCATTCAAACTCTTGGTGGAAAAAGTTCCAAAATAGACATTTTTTTTATCTATACTTTGAATTCACATGCTTTTACATAAGGAAGTCAGTCTTTGGAGAAATACAGTAGACACACTAACACAGACAGGAACAGAGATGTATAAAAATATGTAAAACCTTACAAAACGTATTCTCACAAGTCATCATCAGAGCCAGTCAATGTTCAATTTGTGGAAATGCTTGGGTTTCCAGCACGCAACTGATATGTTTAAATGTCAGCTCTTTAAGATATTCACTCACAAAAAGGTACCACCACCAACCAGGCTTCAGTGTGATAAAATAAGAAAAAAAGGGGAAAAAACCAAATATATATTTTTTAATATAGAAATGGAAAATCCTCGTCTTTGAAAAAAGAAAATATAGACATCTCAATTGAAACATTTCTCATAATCCAATGTTCTCACATCCTCAGCGGTTTCACAACCATATCTGTTTTCCTTCGTTCCTGATGATGAACCCTCATGACAGTTGCCATGGAAACAAGACCAGATGAATGGCTTGTCTTTTCATGGTGAGATGTGAGTTTGTCTGAGTGCAGAAGAGTCAGGCCAACCCATACACCCCCCCACCCCACCAGCACCACCGCCTCCTTACCTAGAAGGCATATGGGTGAGCTACGCTTTTGTCTGAAAAATACATAAATAACTACAAGCCCACTATGCGATATTCTTAGTAGCATTTTCATTTAACCTTTCCATGTAATTTCGGAGCTCTTTGGAGTCCCCGAGCTCGATGTCTGGGCATACCCATTTGATGTCGTTCTGACCAATGAGAAGCGGGCTTATGGATGGGCAGCCATTGCTGGGCTTGCTATGGCTGAAAGTAGTGAACTTGACCCGTTTCCTTTTGGTAGTGGGTGAGTTTATGGACTCGCTTTTGTGATCTCTCCCAGTGCACATTGAGTCAGAGGCTGACCTGTGGACCTGGCCTTGAACGCTCTTCTGAGAGGAAAGGCCATTGAGGAGCTGGCTACCTTCCTCCAGGCCCAGCCCGGAGTCCATGGTGCCACCCAGCTCCTCTTGATCCAGACACAAACCCGCCTGGCTTTCCAACAGCTCTGCATCATGACCTAACCAAACCCAGTCGTGGGCATGAGCCATGGTCTCCTGGCCCTCCAGTGGGAACTGCTTGTTGCGATACTTGAGGGCGTAGGAGACGCAATTGATTAGGAATACCAGGATGGCCAGGCAGAAGACACCTAGTAGGGCGTACATGCCTATTTCCAGGTCTGTAAGCCCACGGCGAGACTGCAGCAGGTCATCCTCTGCATTACGTCCAGGTGGAAGGTCTGCTTGAGCTGGGAATTCAGAGAAATCCACTGGAATATCACCAGCTGAGAGCCTATTACCGCTTGCTTTTCCTGGAATGGAGGTTTTGATAGTGGTAGCGCCTCGGTTCATGATTCCAGCCTCCATGTCTGAGATCGAACCGCCGTAGTATGGGGCATTGGGCCTGTATCTCCTGTCACTCGCACTGTTTCCAGTTTCTTCATCACGGCCAAACTTCACATGGACGTTTGCATTGCCTGCAGCCAGAACTGTGCGCCGCTTGGTTTTTTGGCATGATTCAGGTCCGTACATCTCCAAACGGACCAACATGCCTTGACCTTCACCTTTAGCCACCACCACTGGCCACCTCCAGCTAGGGCTTTTTTTCACCGACACCACCTGGTCGTCCAGCGAGGTGGCCGTAAGGACGAAAAGAGCCGGGTTATAGAGGTCAAGAGGGGTCATGGAGCCATCGCTGAACTGAAGCCATGCACTGACAAAGGACTCCTGAAAGAGAAACACAACATGAACAGATGCACTTAGGTAATGCTAATTTTCTTGCATCAACTATGCACAATTCTTAACCCCATTGTAGGACCGTTCCAAAAGCTTTGAAAGTCCCCAAAACCACATTTCAAAGAGAACAGACGCACCGATCAGCGGGAGATTCAACCAATCTGCCCGTTTTATGTCTATCAATGTGGAGAAGAGAGGAAACCCCTGCCGATGCAAAGGATTAGAGAAATCAGACTAATCAGAAAGGGTTTTAAATGTGAGATGACTCAGAATAAGTGGGCAGCCCTGAGCAGCAGGATTCAGTAACAAACCACAGCTCCTCATCAACATGCGGCCCATGTCAAATGACTTTGTCCATAATGACAGTGATTATAGTGATTGCACCTGCTCATGGATAAAACAACCCTGAGAAATGGACACGGAAGTAATGTATGCATAACTGTGACCTGAGAACTAAAATTCACAATTTAACAGCATGTGGCTAAATTTTAAAAAACGATTTCACAGTGGCTACCCTGTACACCACTCTATAAAAAAGTCTAAAAGAGTCTAAAATAATGTTAATAAAGGTAATATTTGTTCCAAACAATCTCTTTAGCAAAGTTTATTCTATTTTTTGCTTTAAAAAAAAAAAAACAACAACATTTTCTTCAATAAATTAAAATATCATAATTAAAATATGTTAATATAAAAAATATAAGTAATGTTTTGGAAGTATTGAAGGAGATTCAATAATAAATGGATATATATATTTACAGTAGTAACAACACATGATGTTTCATATATGTTTGATTTCATGTTTTTAAATATGATGCTTTTATTCTAAACATGGAGATTATTTCTGTTATGGATACCCAACATAATATATGATATTTGCTATATTTACAGAATCGAACCATGTCATGTCAACCCCATGGAAAGTTCAGCCATGTATTAAGTATACAGTAGGTAACACTTTATATTGATGTTCCCTTTTGAACTGTATGTTGACAACTTTGCACTAACTCTCTTTAGAATATAAGTACACTGTCTAAATATCTGCTAACTCATTATTGTGATGGTCTCCCAGCAGACAATCTATTGACTGTAAGTAACTTTGCAAGTAAATGACAACTTATTCTAACCCTACCAGTCTACTAATACACTATAAACACTTTAATGAGAGTTAGTAGATATGTAGGTGCAACCATGTGCGTAAATCCCGGGCGAAAAGGGGGGACATGCCCTGGGGGCTAATATTGGATAAAGTAAGCGCAGAATCAACTTTGCAGACAAATATACATGTGCATCTTGAAAAGCGGAGGATTTGGAAAGTGCCACACCATGTTTTTGTGCCATCTAGTGGTTCAGAGGAAAATAGTATCATAGTTTTGATGATGATAATAATTAAACACAACATCAACAATAAAAAATACTACTACAACATATTTTTATTGACTGTAAAGTGTTTAATTAGACTATTTACCTGATTTACACTATGCATGGTCTCCTGAGTGGTAGCCGTGGCCACAATGGCCCTGTTGCTTCCAGGGCTGAGCTGAAGATTCAAGGAAAGGCCAGAAACCAGCTGCACGCCCAGCTCCGTAATACTGACTTTATCATCCAGAACCCGGATCACCCTCTCAGCCAGAACGGAGTCTGACAATGGGGATATCACCTGGATGAAAACGCAGACAGATATGCTTCTGTTACATAACACTGTAAAACAACTCTCCTCATACATATGTTTCTCATACAAAATAAGTGACAAGAAAAAATGAGTAGGCTTCACGCAATTTGAAGAATCCAAATGACAGCTGTCCACCCTCGGCCATATGGTGATATCTGACACACAGGCAAGGAAATGACTTCGATACGAATCGTGATGAGAAGACTTCCTATCTGGATCAATTAATAGCAAAGCAGCCACCTCCATATTTCCACATTCATTATGTTATAATGAAGTGTCAGAAGCCATTTACTTCCTATCTGTAAGTGGAACTTCTACTGTCACCCACCTGCATGGCCCGAACTTCCTTCTAACCATCATTTGCACACTGTCTGGAAGTCCACAGGCAACAGTTTTTCACTCTAAAATGCAGGTAAAGAAACAATTCGTGTCCTGTTTTTATATTCCGCTCTTATTCCGAGCGCATCCTAATTTGCCATTTGAATTGAGAGATTTATTAATTAGACATAAAATAAGAATAAGCAAGGGGAGCCTCAGGCATTACCCAATATTGCATAAGACGCTGCCCCAGTGCTCCACTTTTTATAAATAGATCTATAAAATAGAAGTTAGTGCTTGCTACACTACTTTAACAAATCCTTTCTTCCAAATAGTCTACTTTGAAACTAATTCTCACTCTGATTTTGAAACAACACGTATTTTCCCTCTTCTAATTGCAAGTAATTAGTCATTCAATTTAGCTTTAATGAACTGCAAAAACAGGCAGGCCAATTTTGAAATTTAATAGCAAGGTGGATGATTGGTTTTTGATTTCAGAGATATCGATCTATAAAGCAGCACTGGTTTGCAGACTCCAAGTATTCCATCCCATCATTACTGGCAAATGGATCAAATCGAAGCCCTCTCCACCTGTGGCTCTGGCTTATTCTTTTGCTGTCAGATAGCACTCTAATGGCACTTTAGCTTATCAAGCAGGTGTATTACGTGTGACATATATAAGAAAAACAATGTGTGATTTTTACAGACTGACCCTTAATTAGTAGGTCTTAATGAAGGATATTATGATTTGTCATAAGAACTGTGAGATTTGCAGACAGACAGCACACAAGCTGTGACAGAGGAGGGTGAGAGATGCTGTCTAGCTCTCGTCTGACAGAGTACACGTGTCACATCACAACTCGGACTGATTCACCTCTCATCCGCACAGAGAAATAGACAAATGACAGCCAGGATTTTCCAAAAAAAACAAGGATGTCCTCACATTTTATTCATGCAGTATAAACACAAGGGAACTGCGACTTAGTCAGCTGTAACTGTCAGTTTTGTTCCTGACAAAATGGGCAGTTCTGGTTGTGATGTGTCGAGGAAATTGCATAATATGCTAGAACAAGTAAATCATGCGAAATTTTAACAATGCAGAAAAACCATAGATTTCATTTTCTATAAAGATATAATTTTTTTATAGAACATCACGAACATTCTTCCTGTTTCTGACCTGAATTTTGGTGATGCCTGTGTTCAGACCGACGAGGACCTGCTCTTCTGAAAGCTTGGCCACGCGTTCATCCACAACCCTTAAAGAGTCTCTGACTAACTCTGTCACATCCACCTGCCAATCGCTGCCCAAGAGGAAGTCTGGCTGGCCCTGCCATTCCTCTGGCTCTGCCTCAAAGTGTGTGAGCACACGGACGGTGGTGCTCTGGTACTGTGGACCACAGTTCCGATCCTTCTTGGCTCCTTCATCCCCGTCATCCTCTCCAGACCTGCAGTAAAAAAAAAAAAAGAGCAACCAACACCATGTGTTACATTTAATGCTGCTGCTCAGTTAAATTTCATTAGCATTCTTAATCACACAGCACCCCATATTCGAGAGAAAAACACAGAATTGTTGACATTTTTGCAGATTTTTTTTTTTTATTCAGACCCTTTGCTGTGACACTCATATATTTAACTCAGCTGCTGTCCATTTCTTCTGATCATCCTTGAGATGGTTCTACACCTTCGTTTGATTCCAGCTGTGTTTGATTATACTGATTGGACTTGATTAGGAAAGCCACACATCTGTCTTTATAAGACTTTACTGCTCACAATGCATTTCAGAGCAAATGAGAATCACGAGGTCAAAGGAACTACCTGAAGAGCTCAGAGACAGAATTGTGGCAAGGCAAAGATCTGGCCAAGGTTACAAAAAAAATTCTGCTGCACTTAAGGTTCCTAAGAACACAGTGGCCTCCATAATCCTAGAACCCTTCCTAGAACTCTCTGTCTGGCCAAACTGAGCTTGGTGAGAGAGGTAAAGAAGAACCCAAAGATTACTGTGGCTGAGCTCGAAAGAGGCAGTCAGCAGATGGAAGAAAGTTGTAGAAAGTCATCCATCACTGCAGCCCTCCACCAGTCGGGGCTTTATGGCAGAGTGGCCCAACGGAAGTCACCAGAGGGACTCCAAGATGTTGAAAAATAAGATTCTGTGGTCTGATAAGACAGAGATAGAACCTTTTGGCCTTAAATCTAAGCGGTATGTGTGGAGAAAACCAGGCGCTGCTCATCACATGTCCAATACGGTCCCAATAGTTAAGCATGGTGGTGGCAGCATCATGCTGTGGGGGTGTTTTTCAGCTGCAGGGACAGGAAGACTGGTTGCAATCGAGGGAAAGATGAATGTACAAGTACAGTGATATCCTGGACCAAAACCTTCTCCAGAGTGCTCAGGACCTCAGACTGGGCTGAAGGTTTACCTTCCAACAAGACAATGACCCTAAGCACACAGCAAAAATAACGAAGGAGTAGCTTCACAACAACTTCTTGAGTAGCCCCTCCAGAGCCCTGACATCTCTGGATAGTCCTAAAAATGGCTGTCCAATAGCGTTTACCATCCAACCTGACAGAACTGGAGAGGATCCCCAAAACCAGGTGTGAAAAACCTGTTGCATCTTTTCCAGAAAAACTCATGGCTGTATTCGATCAAAAGGGTGCTTCTACTAAACACTGAGCATAGGGTTTTAATACTTAGGACCATGTAATATTTTTATTTATTTTTTTTTTATAAATCTACAAAAAAAGTCAACAATTCTGTGTTTTTCTGTCTATAAGGGGTGCTGTGTGTACATTAAAGAAAAAATAACTTAAATGATTTTAGCAAATGGCTGCAATATAACGAAGAATGAAAAATTTAAGGGGAGTCTGAATACTTTCCGTACCCACTGTATATAGAGCAGTTGCAGTTTTCAGTGTCTTATAATGGGTGAGTCGCCTCAAAAGGCTGTAAACCTGAAACCTATTCACATTACAATGATGCATTTCCTCTCCTCACAACAAACAGCCCAGCACCAGGTGAAAGGGGAAGGTGGGGGCAGCTCTGACGGTTCCACTATTTTTAATGAGTCGAAGTCATCCAAAATAACACGGTGGCTTTGACCAGAGGAGAGGCCACGCTTCTCTAGACTTTTACGCAACGACGCCTGACCGACGGTAGAAACAGCATGACATTTACAGAACACAGGTGTATAAACAGGGCAGGCGGCACTCAGCTGAGGAATGTCAGGTCACAAGAGGTCTCAGGAATAATGACACTCAGTCTTACAACACAACCGCATGTTTCCTACTCTAAAAACGCTACCTGAGACACTTACAACCTCAGGACCAAGGGTACATATGATACAACAAGGGTGCAAATCTTAAGATGCGTCAAGTGCCAAATGTGAGTAAACATGGCTCGCATGCAACTCAGCAGCTGCCCGCTATCTTAAAGGAACAACTCACACATAAATAACAATTCGGTGTATTCAATATATTGCCTTATTCAGTTCCAAACCTGCATTATTCTCTTGTGGAGCACAGAAGATATTCTGAAAAAGTACAAAACAACGTTGCACCACACTGATATTTTTCAAAATCTATAAAAAAACTAAATTGTGAATTGAAATGAAATTAGGATGAGCATTTTTGGGAGAACTACCTCTTTAAGAATGGCAATTCACACTATTTAAACTGATATTTAAACTACTAACAAAAACGTGTGTATCTTCAGGTTTAGTTTCAGTAGAAAATTTATTTAATCTTGGATGTTCAGGTACCAATAAATCTTTCACAGTGATGAACCAAAGTGTCCCTTAAAGTCTTTCACTTAAAGGTTCTTCAAAAAAACATGTCTTTCTTAAGCTCCTCGCACACTGAGTCTGACATTTTCCCATGTGTTTTATTTTTTTTCTTCGGATGCTTTCTACGGATGGAAAGCTGCATGTTTGTCTAGAGTTTATTTCCTACAGAACTCTTTGTGGCAAGCCATATTATTCAATATTCATCACCATAAGCCATCAAATGATTATATCAGGAACAAGATAATGACATAATAGTAACAGAGACTCAAACAAGATGCCATAAGCAACAAAATGACTTGTTTGTCACAAGAATCACGACAGTATGAGACAGACCATACTGAGAATCGGCCTCATATGCAAGTAAACAGGAGCCGTACTTACATTTCTATTGCATGTGAACTTCCTGAGCCTGAACCTGCCTTAATTGATTTTGCTAATGTGCAAGAATTTTTTTTTTAAATAATTCAATTGTCACAAAGACAACATACATATATTTTTAATGTGAAATAATGTAAAATACAGTTTCATGGTAAGTAAGAAATATTTATGCCTGCTGAACTTTTTCTCTGAGCAGAGATGTGGAGTGGTGCAAGAGAAGGTCTGGTCAGAAAATCTTCATGATAAGATGATAGAGCAGCGATCATTTCACATATTTTCTTGCTGACAACCACACAACTTATAATTTAACCACAATTATTCCTCAGACTCATCAATGCCTCGCGATTTCTCCATCGCTCATTCCATCTGTCATCCGTCACCCTGTTCTCACTTATCATGCATGCGTCAATCTGGCAGGATTGTTTCTGGTGGTGGAGTAATTAAAAATTATCTTGTGGATATACGCAGCGTACGGCAGCATTAACCCGCATGTTGTCTGGTGCTGGTGCGTCAGAGGCAGGTGTGCCTGAAGACGACCCAGCGGTAATTAAAAAGTCGCCGTCCGTATCCTCCCCTCACCTCCATCATGCTTTCCGGAGGGAACTCTGCTACACGTCTGCTGTTACCCAAGACCGACAGAGCATGAAAAAGGCTGAGGAGAGGCTAGATAAAGACAAGGCAGACTGACACCGGCGAGCTGGAGCATCATTGGTGCTGTGAAGACTTATTACAGTAATGTATGAAAATCTTTGCACTAACAAATTACGGGCAGAACCATATTGCATAACATGTGGGCTGTGCAGGATATTTTCTGCTCAGCTAAAGATTATAAAACTCGTCAGAACATAGTTTCCAGGCTCTTTTTATCTCAATTATAATATATAGTTATTTAATAGTTACTCTCAAAAATAAAGAATGAAATGAATGAAATGAAAGAAGCAAAATCAATGTTACTCATCTATGAAGAAGAAACAACGCAACCTTTGTGTCCAATTCCAGGCTTTCTCGTTCCTAACCTACAGTAACTGGAAAGCTACTCTAATATTTTTGCTTTCCTGATTGTAACCTTCGTTTTAATGTTTTGTTCCTCTGATATTTTCCTCCTTTTTATCTGCAATCTCTCTTTATCTATCCAACTTTTCTCTTAATGCAAAAATGGACGTGGCCATTTTTAAATTCTATTGGTAGAGCTTCCGGTCTCATCCGCATCCAGCTCTTTTTAGCTGTACAAAACAGTTGGTTTGCTGCTTGATATTAAAACTTGGTGTTTTTAATTAATTATCTTAATTAAATTATCTTAAATTATGAACACACTGGTTTATAGCGCAAACAGTTTTACTTTTTACTTCACGTTGTTGTTCTCCTGGTGATTTACCTCACCCATAGGCTTACTTTCGCATTGAAGAAAAAGATGGATAGTCGATCTGCTAATATATAACAGTACAAGACATGTCCCCTTTTCTGCTGATTGGCAACAAGTATTAGGGACTCGGTTTGTTTTTTTCAAAAATGTTTGCTTTGTGCACCTTTAAGAACCAATCATGATTTTTCATTTTCAGCACAAAAAGATTGTGAAGCGGTCATACAGTATGGTATTCTACACAACATCCATTTCTAATGTTCATAAAGTTTTGCAAAGTTCTGAAAGTTACAATGTGCTTCAATAGTATAATTAACCCAAGGTCAAACAAAAACATCGCTAACCTTTGGTTTGCAGCATCTACAGGAACTCTCCAGCTCCGGATCTGGCTGAGCTCTGGATCGGACATCTCGATCTGCAGGGGGAGTCGTGGCATCCATACGCTCGCCTCCAGCTGAGCGCTGAGGTAACTGTAGGTGAAGTTCACCATCATCCTCACCCTCCCACGCGTCTCCTTGCCATTGACGTACACATAATCACACCTTTCGGACACCTGAGAGGCAGGAATACAAATCAGACAGGAGACAAATAAAGCATTCAAGCAACACTGTATTCAAAGCAGCACTAAATTAAAGAAAATTGCAGCCCTGGCCAAGGTATCAGCCTACTTTTCCCTCCAATTTCCTGGCGACAATTTCAAATTTTGAAAGCGCAAAAAAATGAGGGCTCTTTTTGTGCTAATCAGCGCAATATGTGAAAAATAGTCTGGCCTTTGTGGGTTTTTTGTTTGTGCCGCTGCTATTCGCTTTTATTCTGAGCTTTAATGAGGAAGATGAGAGATTGGATGGGCTTTGACTGGTCTGTCCAAGTATTTATTTCTGACTACAGTCAGTGGGGGGCTAGTTGCTGTTAATAATGAGTGTGTTTGGATGTGTATATTTCTCCGGCTGTGGGGTTGAAAGAAGCTGAACAGATTGAGGGATAGAAGACGACAGAAAAGTAAAGTGGTCAAGTTCTATTGCAGCAAAGTAATTCATTTGCAGAGCTTCTATACTGCTCTTAGCTAACTCTTATAACACCTGGCGGAGAAAACCACATCTCATCCAATCAACTTGAGGGCTTCTTTAAAAACAACAGATGTGGATGTGGACCAATGGCGTGGCTTGATTTTTGAGCAGCTGCCCATCAGCTCAAAATCTAAGATGACAAGAGTGCCGGTTGTTTGTGAAATTTCCCTAATGCTGTGCCATTTTCAAGAGCATCATACTTGTTACATCTCAATACCAGACTGCTATTTAGTAACTGCAATCAGTAGCCAAGCTTTCATCAAGCTCTCATTTACTGACTGCTCAGAGTATTCCAAGAATCAATTCCAGCTTTTTTCACATTAACTGTTTTAAAAGACAAACAGAAAACAATTAATTCCAAAGAATGTCATTTCTTTAATGAAGTTTTTCACTGCTTTTCTATTTGTGACATTGGAGGAAGTCAGTGGTGCATTTATATGAGTTGTGATTAACGTTTGTTTTTCATATTCATTACACAGTGAATGCATTATGCGCTGAACCCTGTGAAATGAGCAATAAGTTGAATTGTGATAACGGCTACAATATAATTATGCATGTGGACTCAAAATCACATTGACTTGACTTTCATGACAGAAAAATTGTAGAAAGGTGGATTTTAATAAGAAAAGCAAAATACATAAATTACTTAAATGACAAGGTTATTTCGGAAGGTCAGCATAGTAATCTGCAGTACTGCACAATGTCTTCTGAAGAATCATGTCTGATAATAACTTCTGAAAACAGTTAAACAAATAAATTCCATAACTACATACTGTACATTAAAACAGAAAACAGTTATTTTTATATTGTAATAATGTTTCACAATGTTACTAGTTTTACTGAATTTTTAGATAATCAGGTTTCGTTAACAATTTATTTAAAATCATATTTTATTTGTTTAAGCCTGAGCAATACAGTACATTGAGTTTACAGTTTCATATATATTTATATATAAATAGTACAAATAATTGAGTTACTGTTATCGCAGAACAATGTAAGTGCTCAAATGCACATTTTGTACATATTTATTTTGTCAACTTCATTCTTACTGTCCATCTGCCACACATAGGTTTTGGAGGTCAGTGGATAAACACATGGATCAGCAATTAAAAACCAATATATGACTTATTGGTCCAGTTAACAACACCTGTCATCTTTAAATATACAGTTGCTGGTCATATAATTAGAATATCTTCAAAAAGTTGATTTGTTGATTGCTGAAAAACTAATTGTTTTTAGAAATCTTGGCCAACTGAAAAGCATGTACACCACACAAGTGGCCAGGTATGGTTTCCAATTTGTGCTCTGCTTTTAACCCATCCAAATGCACACACACAGTGAGAAGTGATCAACCACGCACACACACACAGAGTAGTGGGCAGAGAGTGCTGCAGCACCCGGGGAGCAGTTGGGGTGCCTTGGGGGTCTCACCTCAGTCGTGGTACTGTAGGTGGAGAGAATGCTGGGAATTCACTCCCACCACCCACAATCCCTACCGGACGTGGGACTCGAACCCTTGACCTTTGGGTTACAGGTCCGACTCTCTATCCATTAGGCCACGACTGCCCCTTACTTAGTCGGGGCTCCTTTGGCCTGAATTACTGTAGTAGTGTGGCGTGGCATGGAGTCGATCAGTCTGTGGCACTGCTCAAGTGTTATGAGAGCCCAGGTTGTGTCCTAATAGTGGCCTTCAGCTCTTCTGAATAGTTGGGGCTGGCATCTCGCATCTTCCTCTTTACAATACCCCAAAGATTTTCTATGGGGTTAAGGTCAGGCGAGTTTGCTGGCCAATAAGAACAGGGATACTATGGTCCTTAAACCAGGTACTGGTAGCTTTGGCACTGTACTGTATGCAGGTGCCAAGTCCTGTTGGAAAATGAAGTCTGCATCTCCATAAATTGGTCAGCAGCAGGAAGCATGGAGTGCTCTTAAACGTTCTGGTATACAGCTGCATTGACCTTGGACCTCAGAAAACACAGTGGACCAGCACCAGCAGATGACATGGCACCCCACACCATCACTTACTGTGGAAACTTTACATTGGACCTCAAGCAACGTAGATTCTGTGCCTCTCCTCTTTTCCTCCAGACTCTGATGTTGTCTGTTGTTCAAGAGTGGCTTGACACAATGAATGCGACAGGTGAAACCCATGTCTTGCATATGTCTGTTCATAGTGGTTCTTGAAGCACTGAATCCACCTGCAGTCCACTTTTTGTGAGTCTCCCCCACATTTTTGAATAGGTTTTGTTTCACAATTCTCTCCAGGGTGCGGTTATCCCTATTGCTTGCACACTTTTTTCTACCACATCTTTTCTTTGCCTTCACCTCTCTATTAATGTGCTTGGACACAGAGCTCCGTGAATAGCCAGCCTCTTTTGCAATGAACTTGCCCTCCATCAGCAATCTTCTCCATTATTCTGTAGCCAGCAGAACTAGACTGAGAGACCATTTAAAGGCCTTTGCAGGTGTTTTGAGTTAATTAGTTAAGAGTGTGGCACCATGTCTTCAATACTGAACCTTTTCACAATATTCAAATTTTCTGAGATACTGAATTTGGGGTATTTATTAGCTGTTGTCAGTTATGATCATCAACATTATAAAAATAAAAATAGAAATAAACACTTGAAATATATTAGTCTGTGTGGAATGAATGTACAGTATACTGTACAATATACAAGTTTCACTTCTTGAATGGAATTAGTGAAATAAATCAACTTTCTGAAAATATTCTAATTATATAACCAGCACCTGTATATCATTGCTGTGAGCTGTGTCATAAAACTTAAAACTGGAAAAGGTGACTAAAAGTAAATGACATCCAGGCTTGTAATAATGAACAACTGCAGGTGAACTTAAAGGTGCAGTGTGTCATTTTTAGGGGCATCTAGCGGTTAGGGTTCGAATTTCAACAAACGGCTAAGTCCCCTGCTCACCCCGCCCTTTCTAAACGCATAGAGAAGCTATGGAAGCTGACACAGAACAAAAATGTTGTCGTCTGTTACACCTGACAGTAGCCAATCAAGTGATGAGGTTTCTGTACAAAGGTAAGTCAAAGAATTATGTTACTTAATTCAGTAGACCAATATGTTATTGCGAATATTATTGTTACTCATTGATCATTGTCTCAGGTTTTTTTTTGTATGACATTTAGTAGGGCGACGTCTACCAAATTGGCATCGGACGAGGTCTACAGTGAAACATCATGATGAAAAGTGAAAGTGAAATGCAGTCGTGCATACGAAATTGCTTTTAATTGTTTTAATGCCATGCACATTACTAGCGGCCCCCTGATGCCCGCAAGTTATATATACTTGGCGGCAGCGTTTCTAAAAGTGGTGAACCAATTAGTTTAACTACATTTCTCAGTCCTGTTACATTAAATTACAATCCAATTGCATATTTTTCAACCTTGACAAGGAAAAAAACGATTCTTGTCTCTGCGACTTCTTCCATGTAAGGGGACCCGAGGTGTATGTAGATATGATTTTATAACTTTTTAACTTTAGAACGAGCAATTTATAACGGCTTACAATGTAAGGTCTTTACACACCTCTGAAAACATAGTTTTGTATGTTATATTGCATTTCTGCCAATAAATTCTCCTAAATATTACACACTGTACCTTTAAATAGTACTATAATTCCCTACAGCAATTATATCTTTTAAACACCTGTTAAACTGTCTGGATCTGCCCATATAAATGAAATAATAGGTCAATTTGCAGTTTCACATCGACAATTGAATCCTTTACCTCCTCATTTACAGATTGTAAATCTACCACAACAGTCTAAGAGCCAGAGATCCTGAAAGGTGCTCTGGCTACCCCTGAAAAGTATTAGTTTGGTTGTACAGTCTGACAGTGTGTGGAGAACATTGGTTCACTGCAACATGCCCTTCCCATGAGCATCTACAGTATGTACACCGTAACCAGCCTGGCTGAGCATTAATCAGGAACATTAAGACTGCTGAAGAGAGGGACACTTGCAGAGGGCGTCAAGACCCCCGCAGGGAACTGAGTTGGGTACTTAATGACCCATTCAACAGGCGCATGGAGAGACTGGACTGTGCTGTCTGACGCAAACACTGTCCCTCTCAGCCTGTCCATCTCTGACTGAGGTAATTAGCAGAGTGCATTTTGAGCGTCACTAGACGCTCACCGCAAGGTGAACCCAATGTTTGGGGTAACTAGAAAAAGGAGAGTTGCTACAAACTAAAACCTGCAGTTTAATGCATGAAACAGAGTAGCTCTTCCAGCTGCAAGAAAATGTTACATTGCTGTAGACTACTTACAGTATTGTTAAAGGAAACCATATGTTAAAGGAAAGCTTATTTATTCAGCTGTCAACTGATATAAATGTATAAAATTGACCCTTTTTTGGGTCCAAGGTGAAATAATATTAAACACTATAAAAACAAAACTATAACTTTTATTACGAAATTGTTACAAAATTTAACATTGTGCCTTGTATTACTATTTTTAGCTTTAACAGTAAGCAGAAATAATCTAGTGCCATAAAATTAACTTTTTTATGGGTGCACGATTAATCATATCGCAATCGCGATGTCAGCCTATGCGATTACATTACAGCAAATGTTGCGATTATATTAAATAAACAAACGCATTCGTGGACGTAACAAGACATTAATTCTTGCGTTCACACTAGAAGCGAATGAAGCATTAAGCACAAGTGATTTTTATGTTAAGTCAATGCAAAGACACAATTAGACATCCTGCAGCGCGATTCGCGCAAATTATTACTACACGCATAAGCAGTGCAGAAGCGGCGAGTACGCAGAGCAGAAGCAGCGTGCGCCAATTGTGCTTTCATACTGGCAGCTTGTACTGCAGGAGGCTATAGCCAAGCATCTTTCGGTCGTATTTTCCAGCGTTCTTCTCCGAACACTGCGTGCCATGTGCTTTGATTTACAGTATGTCATGTCTCTGCACCTGTTACGCGCTTCTGCGCCACTCCTGTGTGCTCTCATCCATTAACATGGGCGCCCGAAAAAATACGGGCTGCTTACGCCCTGGTGACGTGTGTAGTGTGAAACCAACATAAACTCGACATGTTCAAGAGTCCAACTACACGCGAATAGCGAGTCACCTCAGGTGTGAATGCACTTTTAGAAAATGGTTGGCACACTGCAAGAGATCTTTTAATTTTTTTCTAAAGTTAATTTAATGTAATTTAATTCAGTGATGTAAAGATGTTACTGTTATTTAATTTTGTACAATTTAGTTTTAATTAGTTGTTGCTGGATTTCACTGTATACTGTATCTCAGTTGAGAAATACAGATCTCAGCATTATTAGTAATCTGTGTGTGCATTTTCCTTGATAACAAGCAAGTTGAGTCAAACCACTTATATATCGTATCGCAAATCGCAATTTTGACCTTAATAATCGCAATGTGCCATTTTTCCCAAATCGTGCAGCCCTATTATTTTTAATTTGAGAAAATATTTAACGGTTTACATGTATTTTTACTTTATAAATTCATATTGAAATGCTGCTGTGTATCACCATCATCAACAAATAGTCAAACCGCATCTGTGTAGTCTTCTCAGTTTTCAAAAGGATTGGCTGACTATACTGTATTCTCTACACTGGCAACTTGCAAACAGCTGATGGTCTTTATTTGAATTTTAATCTGTATTAATTATTTTAGTCCATATCAATTTTCACACACCCATTTTCAGCAAATGTAAGCATAACTGAACCAAACCCATCTCTCACAAGACAGAGATTCTATTTCAATTTTGACTATTCAAAGGTATAGTTAGCGCATTTCATCTTTTTTAAACTACCTTTAATATGCATTCCTTGTAAGCTTCAGTTTCAAAGCAGGTTTTCAAACACCTCCCTGGACACACATTTGTGTGTATGAACGCACACAAACAATCCTCCTGCAGTGTGGTGATACGGTGTCATCTAAAAGAATCTGCTCCAGCTCTACAACTTACTGTTTGTACCATTTTCATACCTCTCCTGACTTCTGTCTCTATCCTTCTCTCTTTTTCCCTCTCTCATTACTCTCTCAGTCTGTCCATCTCCTCTATCTGTCTGTGCAGAAGATCTTCTCATTTGCTGGAATGTCTAGACAGCTACAGTATAAATCAAAACATCACAAAGAAATTCTACACAACATCAAACACAATAACAGCTACACGTCTTTCCACTGGGTTTCACAATCTCATCTGACACACATAATATTAACAGCCGCTAATTGAAATGCCCTTAAGAAAAAAATGAAACATTAAATTGGGCTAGGAACTGTAGCAAGGAAATAGTCAAAGATAAAGTCCTTTCAAACTGTTAACTCAAATCCTAAATCCTGGATGAACACAACTCAGGGATATCTTCATATTTACCATAATAGTTTATAATCAATTGCGAGGGAAAAGAACTGCTTAGATATTCAGCTAAACATTTCCATTCGTGTTCTACTTATAAAATTAAATCTTGGAGGTTTAGAACAACGAGACATGATGAAATCATGTTGATGTTTGGTCTATTTATCCCTTCAACATGCTTGTGCTTATTTATCATTTCAATAACCTTGACTGGATGAATGCAGTTGATGGCAAATGAAACGCACAAAATGACTACAAAAACATTCAAACAATTTAGTGACATCAACTGGTACAGGATGCTATGAGATGCATTGTATTTGAATGAAATATACAAAATTTGCAGTGCTCAAAAAGTCAGTATAGACAAAAATAATGGCATAGTGTATTCAGATGCTCTGAATCCAGGGCACAGTGCCTGTGTGTGTCTGTGTCAGCTTTGGTGGGGAGTAAGGGGGGTGGGGGGATTGGGGGTTCCTCTCAAGAGGTCAGTGTTTCAGTGTGGGGTGTTCATCAGATAATTAAACCCGAAGGGAGTAAATACACACATACACACACATTGTCATTTTCTCCCTCATAAAATGCTCTCTTATTTTGTTCCCAAATGGCAGATGGAAGTAGAAGGCACAAGCTTGTTCTGAAAAGGCTGCATTTAACATCCCTTTGATTTTTCGCCTCTGGCTTGACAACTGAAAATTGACATTACTTCAGTGCGGTTGAATGTATAGTGCTTTAAATCAAATCTAATAAAGCTACCTTAATACACTATGTGTTCCCTCCAACAGTTCTTTCGTTATCTTGGTTACAAAATTATTCTGAGCTTATGTGTGCCTGCAGGTTCTTTAAGATTTTGTTTCTTTGCCTTGCTTCACATCACACCACATTACAATACATCTCACAAATTGCCAATAAAATTAAATTTTTTAATCATTTAGAAGAATTTGGTTGGTATATGTCCACTTTCAGAATGCATAAAATTCCATTAGCATACTGAATAGATATTCGGAATGTCATTTCCACATTAGTAAACATAGCTTAAATGTTTTGAAATTCCACTGTGATAGAAATGGCAAAACTGGCTGCTATTTGTCTAATTAAATTAAACTACTGAGAGCATGAAGAGTTCTCTTTTTTGAGTCTGTGGGCAAGTATGCATCCGCAAATATGCGGTTCGTTCATTTTAGTGAACAGTGCATGGGTTTTGCCCACCTTAACCACGTCCTCATCAGTCGAGCGACATTCCACCGACTCGGTCACATCGGTCACAGTACCTTCGGTTCCAACGGTGACCACCTTCACTGGCATGGCAACAGTTTTCCCGGTGAGCACTGCAGTGTTAAGTATCTCTGTCTCCTGCAAACAGAGGGCAGATCAATCAGACTGCATTAACTCAGGATAATTCACTCGCAATTATTCACAATAATTCGTCATTCTGTCAAGCTCCAGCTCTTCAGCGCCAACATTGAGTCTGACATTGAATTTGCCAAGCCAGTGCTATGTGTTTGCTAAGGTGCTCAGAGTAGTTTTAAAATGTTGTTTGTGGTTGCTAGGATGTTTAGAGTGGTTGCTTGCTGCCCCAGATCAAAAGATGTCCAAGACGAGTTATTATATATGCAGCTTTCAGAATTCGCTTTGGCTATTTTTTCATAAAACAGCAATTCTGATTGTTTATTTCTTTATTTCTTTTAAATTTTATATTACATTTGAATATTGAATAAAATAAAAAATGTAAAACTATATTTAAAATCTCAAATTAAATCCATTTTTGTTCAATAATTGAAAAAACGAACAGTTAAAAACATGTAAAGTAAAACTCAAAATTTAATATTGGAATTTAATAAAAAGATTTTCATTATAATACTAATCCGGATCCCTATGCTTAAGTATGGGCAAAAGAAATATTGATGCTTGACTGAGGAAGCACCAGTAATAAAGATAAAGATACTTATAGCAAACATCAATACCACTGTGGGAGGTTCCTGAAATATGCTTTACATAGAGAACAAAGTCAAGGAAAAAACACTGTAGGCGCATCTTATTTTCATAGAAATATCCCATAATTATGGAGAAATGACGGCCATGGAAACCGTTTCTGTGAATTCATTTTCTCTTTACGTGTAATCTTATCTAAAACATGTCTGTGTGTTCAATTTTACAGTTCAAACAAACCAAAGGCTGGATAATTAGATCATTTAAGTCTGACTTGTATTTTTCTTGCCGGCTGGGGCTATGGGTGAGGAGATGACACAAAACGGCCCTCATCATAAACCACATAGCACTTTTTGATGGATAAACCTAAATAAAGAAGCCCTCTCTGAAGGTTTTGTTCTTCATCATAGGGTCTTTTCTTCTCTTTATGTCACAGCTCTCGCCATTCTCCTTTAGAGAAAACAGATAACATTATTTAATCCTGAACTGTGCATAATGAAATTTCAAGCTTGTTAATAAGACTGAGGTCTTCTGTTCTTTTTTTTTTTCTTCTCCAGGCTGATCCCACTTCAGGCTTCACTTGGCAGCTGATTCTTATTTCAATCATTTTCACTTTAATGCACCACAATCGTAAGGATAAACGAGCCTCTTCCTTTCTTTCCCTTTATGCGTTTAAGCTGATCATTATTTTCTATCTAACACAGGCTGCGCTGTCTACTTCTGAGGTAGAATTTGAATACGCCATTTCCCTTGATTTCAAAATTATGTAAATGTGCAATAGGAACGTAGTCTGAGCAGCGAGAGCTTGGTATTCAAACCTTACGCTTAGACATTTTGACAGGGAGTTATCGCCTGTGTTTGATTTGCTGTCAAAACATTAATTTATCAAGACCAGGAAAATGACTCTGATAAATATTCCACAGGATGGGATGGGTGAAGTGTTTACAATTCGCTCTCCCCCTTTCACTCACTTCCCGCTCAGATAAATTCAAAGAACCTAGCAACACTGTTCGGCAGACAAGGTGCTTTCAAATGTCTTTCAATGTGTCCATTCACCGGCTGTTAAAACCGAACAATGTAATTTTCAGTCAAGCCTGAAGATTACGCAGTGAATTAAAAACAGAATTCAAGAGTAAAACAGGCAAAGCTGTGGAAAGCCTCTCACTGTGATGCCACAGACTGTGATGGGTGACAGTGAAAAAACAAAACAAAGCTGGGGTGAGTTCAGTTCAGCGAAGGAGGACAGTTTTAAACCACACAGGTCAAATCCATTGACCCTTAAGAAATGCATACATGCTCTTCACCTTCACATGGCAAAAGCGCAATAAAATGTAGTGGAACTTTTCTGCTCAGGATTTATCAAAAAAAAAGTTTGATATTTGAAAATTATACCTAATGCTTTGGAAAAGAAGAAGAAAAATTATTAATAAAAACGATGGGTATGTGAATGTTTGCACAGCTACTGTATGGAAGGATTCCAAAGTAATATAAGACCATACTTTCCAAATTCAGAAATGCACATAGAGTAAGAAACAAACCTTAATCCAGTTCAGTTTCATAAAAGTCCCATAAATCTGTGCCACATTTTTCTCAGTTTTGGGGAGAAAATATAATGCGTTAAAGGGATAGTTCACACAAAAATGTGAAAATTCTATCATTAATTATTCACCCTCATGTCATTCCAAACCTGTAACAACTTTCATCTAGCATCATTTTGTGATTTTTTTTGTGTAAAAAGAAAAGAAAAATAAAGAGCTTATCAAAAATTCTATTCTATTCTTCTATTCTGTATCAACATCAGCTGCCAATCATGAGTACCACAATGCAAGAATAAAGTCATTATTTTTGTTTGCGCAAAAAAGTATTTTTGCCGCTTAATGTCACATGGACTATTTTAACAATGTCCATACTACCTTTCTGGGCCTTGAACGTGTCAGTTGTGTTGCTATCTATGCAGGGTCAGAAAGCTCTCAGATAAAAAATATCTTAAATTATGTTATGAAGGTGAAAGGAATGACATAAGAGTGAGTAATTAATAAAGAATTAACATTTTTGGGTAAACCTTTAAAACATGACCAAACTAAATAAAATCACAATTATATAAAATAAATACATAAAATGAAAATAATATTTTGCACAATAATCTGATTTCTGTTGCATAAAGTGACATTGTCTGGAGTAATACATTTCAGCTTTATAAATTACATTTTAAATATTCAAAAAAAAAAAAAACTAATTGTAATAATATTTCATAATATTACTGTTTTTACTGTATTTTGATCAAATAATTGGAATAATAAATTGTATACACACACATACATATATATATATATATTTAAAATTATAGTTAAAGTAATAATTCCATGGTGTGTCTGAGCATTAGTGAGTTTTGGGTTTGCAAGACTACATTAACATGCAGCACAATACAGAGTACAGTCTCTTCACGCATCTGGCTTGGCTTGAAAATTAAGGAAGATTTATTCTGACAGCAGGACTGATGTGGGTGGCATGAGAACCAGCAGAACTAATACGCCACTAGTTTACGTCCACCTACACTCCCCCCCACCTCAATCACGAAGCTCCTGTTGTTGAAACTCACCATCCTTCTCCTTCCCCCAACCCCATCTCTGAAGCTCCTATGAGCCGTGGTTCCAGAGGGAGGGTGTTGAATCCGAGCGCAATGTGTAATTCATGCAGCCTCGTCATCTGCTTCTGCCCAGTGGTCGGTAAACATCGTTCCCTGGACTGCTGACTGATTAGTGTTAGCTATGCGTGGATGCTGAGTTTGAAGAACAGGCTGTACGGCCTCCCAGAGACCGTCTCTGCGGGAGGGCAGTGCTTCTACAACACGCACTTACCTTTAAATGGTTCCACAATATCTTGAAAACGAGTGAGAGAAAGGAGAAGGAGGCAAATCGATAAAAGGCCATTACACTTTTGGCAGCGTTGGTGGGGACTAAAGAGGTCTCGGACGTCGGGGAATGCAGGGTTAATATCAGCACAGGTGATTGGTTCAGTTTGTGGAGAACCTACACTGGCTCACATGGGGTCTAATGCTCAAGGACAGGCTGCGCTGAATGCATCGGCACCCCGTGCGGATCCTCGCCGACGATGCAGCAGCCATGCTATTACAGAGCCATCGATCGGCGGCTATATTTCTTTTCGAGACCGCGGGTCCTCCCAGCTCTTCAGCAGCCATGGCTGAAGCCTTTTTGCCTCTCAGAGTCTTGCTGACAGAGCCTCTGATAAAATGGCACAACAGTGCAGACAAACAGGGAGCTAAGAGGAAGATGGCTATTGATTTCAGTAATAGCGCAGAGAGATGAAGTGAACGCTTAGCTGTTGTTGAACACATTACAGCCACTGGGTCAGCCAAGCGCCTCTCAGTGGCCGCTAGAATGAGGATAATCACAGTTTTGTGTTGATGTTTCCGCATCAACCCATAATACAAGACCTCTCCACCTCACTGCTTGGCTAAATGAACGCTCTTTTCCAGGAATTACGAGCCCTGTTAACTGGACATAAGCATAAAACTGCATTTCTCTGGTACCGTTGCTTAAGTATTGAACTTTGATGCATTATTCATGACATTGCATAGATATGCTCATTTAGCGTGATTCAGCAGAGTGGATATTGCACCTGGATCAAGATATTTTGTTAGTACTGGAACAACATTCTTATGAAAACATCACAGCTCAAACACAAGCTTATGTACCACTGAAACCCAGTAAAAAATTATTAATAATTAATTAATATTAATGCTGTTTAAGTCCTAACTCCAGCCTTAAGATGAGGATGACAGGAAGGTTGTTCGAACATGTCCTCCTTGAATCACAGCAAGCACATATAGAACGTACTGCAACTCATACATTTCCACTGCACCTACAAAACAATCTGTACTGCTCGGTTATTTGGAGACCAACATATGTTGTTTTTATGACTAGAAACAATTATTTTTATGTATATGTTTAAAAGTACGTAGAACTGATTCTTAATTATTGTTGAAGTTTTATGGTATAATACAAATGTGTCTAAAACAATAACCTGGAGGGCTATTTTTTTCAATTAATAATAATAATAAAAACATTTTTTTTATAAATCACTATTTATTATTAATAATATTAATATTATTATATATGTTTAAATGCATGCAAAACTGATTCTTAATTATTGTTTAATTTTTTGTTTTCTAATAACATAATACAATAAAAAATGTCTACAGTTATTAGTAAGTTATTGTTAAATAAATTAATTGATTAATTAATAAATCACCATCTAATTTCAATAATTTAGAATATAAGAATGATTTTAATTATATTTGTGGAATTTATATTACTACTTATATGATTTATTTATTTTTATTAACATTATATTAATTGACCAATTTTCTAATATTTTTGTTTACCTTTAAGCATGAAGAGAACTCATTTTTAATTCTTTAATTTTTACTTTTAGTTAGATAATAAATGTGAATAATAATAACAATGATAATTAATATTTGTATAATTCATACTACCAAATCTAATTTAAAGTAAATAATAATAATAATAATAATAAATATAATAAACTTTTTTTGCAATCTAGTCATGTCTAGTGTAAAGGTTTAGTAATTTAGCCAAATAACATCAAATAATAAGTTGAACATTCACTTTCACCAGACTCAATACAATAGAACCAAAAAAAATTCAAATAAATTATATCAATCCAATTATGTCTTTTGCAACCTGCAGTCCTCAAGGGTTTTGGGGTTAATGTTCAAACAGCACAGCCATAGGAACTTAGATGAACTCTTTCACCACTCTTTCAAATTAACACTTGCTAGAAAACTCCCCCACCTTTTAATAACTGACACGGCTTAGATGCAATCGCCATCTAACATCGTCTTCCTCATTTCCTCCATCTCTAGGGCAGTGAAATGTGGAAGTACAGATTCCATATGCCCTGTGTAGTGTGCAGGCCTCCAGGTGAGGGATAATGAATACATAGGCTGTTTCTGATGATTGTGATAAGGCGGCAGCGGTCATGCGGTGGAGAGAGAGAGAAATGCTGGTAGTAATGAGAGAGTGTGCGGTGAGGACCATCGATCCCCACGGCTCCGTGGCAGGGCGCAGGTTTACCGAGGCCAGTCGCTGCACACAATAACACGTTTCTGTCTGCATCTTAATCTCTCAGCAGTCACAAATCAACTTGCATTTCTTTCAGACAACCGCACTCATTTTTCTCTCTCTCTCTCTCTCTCTCTCTCTCTCTCTCGCTCCCTTTTTTGTTTTCTCTTTCTGTTCTTGCATGTGTACCACATGGTCTTGGGCTGCAGGGGGTTCTAGAGAAACATTTGCATCATGAGTAAATAAAGCAGTAATACAAAAAAAGCTCAAATACTAGAGTACAGTGAGCACTCTGTCAAACTGTGCAGCTTAAATGACTTCTCTAAAAGACATTCTCATAATGAATGGTCTAGATCACAGTGTAAAAAGATAAATTCCTTGTTTTTTCTCCAGATAAAAGGTTGCTGGTCTCAGAAATGTCAAAATACATTCTAAAGCTATCATCCATGCAGAAAAGAACAGCTGAGCTAGTTTATGATGTTTAATGCTGGTTTAGTTAGTAGACCAACCTTAAAGAACTGGCAGACATGATAACTAATTTGTAGATATCCAAAAGTCTAAAAGTTTTAATACAATTATTTCCATAACTTGTAATAATCCAGTGTGGATATACTTTAATTAGAAATGTGTTCCTTTTTGGCAAGAAATACTATTTGAGCTATCAGGACATCAAAGGGTTAAATTATTGATATTTATAAAGACAATCTTTAAGTGAGCATTAGATAAAAGAAATGTAATGTATAAATACTGTACAGGATATTAAATGTTCAATATGGTACTGATTAGGGCTGCACGATTATTACGAAAAATATAATTGTGAATTGCAAAACAATGCAAAAACCCTTAAGATAACGTTTAAAAAGAAAAGAACACATCTTAAGCACACAAAATAACATAAGTGGATTTTGAACTATTAATTGCTGCTTTGAATGATTATGTAATTGTGGTGTTCGTAATTGTAACTGCGATTATAAAGTTGATTTATTGTGCAGCTGTAGTAATGATACAGAGAGCATTCTAATTATTAGCAAGGAAAGAATCACCAGCAGCTAGTTCCCCAATGTAAATTGTAAAATTCAAAAATGTTGCCTGATTTATGGCCTATACGGCCTGTGGAAAGCACAAAGGAAAAGGTATTACCCTGTCCTGTAGGCAGTTTACAGAGGACACTGTTCAAACAGACTTGAAGGAAGACAAACAGCAGGCCAGCATCGCTCAGAGAACAGAGAAACCCATGAGCTCTGAAGAAAAGCCTGACACACACCGAAACTCAAGACTAAGGCCAAGAGGCTACGGAGAACCAAACAAAACAAATCCTGGAAGAAAAAAAAAAAAAAAAGAGTGGTTTGAAGGGAGATGCCTCTGACTTGGCAATTTGTTTGATTTCGCTTTTCTCTGAACAAACTCTCTGAGCGCCGCAAGAAGACAGGGTGGCAAACAAGAATGAGAGCGCTTTCAATAGTCAACAGAAAACAAACTCAGCAGGGACCGAAATTTGCCTTCGAGAGGGCTGAACGGCCAATTACAAGGAGCTTAAGTAAACTTGATTCAAAAGTTGTGAGGTATGGAAACAGAGCGAGGAAGAAAGACAAACACACACATTATAAAGCGAGAGAGAGAGAGAGGCAAAGCGCACGCTGATGCATCCTAATGAGCCAGAACAGATTTCCTGCATTTTGAGGGTATCATGCACTGCCAAATCCTATTAGGGCATCTCCTCATTCAAAAAGTTGAAAGTGATGTGATTACATTGATCCCCTCCTGCTGTGTAACACAACAATCTGCTCTCCCAGCATTCTGAGAGCTCAAGACAAATGCGCTCCGTCAGAGACCCAGACAACACAAGTGATTGGTAGCTGTTGTCTCTCTGTCTGCGGCCGTGATTGTTGTGCGAAACGCACCGGTGGGCCGAACGGGCTCGAGCCGGGGGTGTCGAACTGAGGCTGTGAGGGCATCCGGGCTCATTTTCACAATGTTATTACATCATTCTCCGCCCTCGTCGCTACTGTACGACTGGCTGTGTTTACCGTAATAGGCCGAGACAGCACAGCTCTCAAAAGCGATGGCTGATGGTGCTTGTTTGGCCACTGAGTGGGGAACGGGTCCGTAGCGGCTGTCCTCTCTAATGAGGCCGAAGAGACAGCTGGCAGGCCAGAATTAGCCGGTGTCCGCGAGAGGGAAAAATCTAATTCTAATGGAGAAGAAGCCTCCGATGGGACAGATTGCAGTCTCTTGCCTTTGTTATCGTATGCCATTGTTCCTGTCACACCAATCTGCGGAGTTCCTCTACATTAGACAGGTAGAGAGAAGGGGGAGAGGATGGCCGCGCTCGGGGTGATTAAAGCTGCCCGCTGACTCTGTTGCTGGCTTAACAAAGTCTAGATTAAGTTTAACAAGGTGTGGTGATGGCAGTGTCATTGTTATAGACAAGGGGAAAAGCCGCCATAGGGTATGTGAGAGAACGCTGCACTGTAAAACGCAATTAAGACAGGCTGCGAAAGAGGCAAGGTGATATAATTCAAGATGATATGCAAAACAGAACAGTGTTTGCATGTGAAGGTTGTGAGAGGAAGGTGAAACGCTGATTTCGGTGGTTTGCAGAAAATACACAAAACCTTTCACATCAAAATGAAATCATCTTCATTAAAGAGAACCCAATGAAGAGCAGACGTGTAGCCCACCTCTTATCAAACTACCATTTTTCTCTTTGCTTCAGACTCTCACTTCGTTTAAAAGACCAAACTTGCACTCAAAACTAATTTTTCTTATTTTGTTGTGCTGCACTGAAATCACAGGCGCCCTAATTTATGTCTTTATTTTTTAAATACAGCAATGTGTAAATAATCTATATACTGATCATTATCACTCTTGGTGCTTTTTTATTAGTTTAGTGGAGGAAAGTGTACATAATACCACACGGCAGTATTCAGCTGTTTGTCATATCTTTTAATCTGTGTGAATATGTGCATAGGATTTAAAGGATAGATGGGTATAGACGTTTCACTGAAGTACAGCTATGTCTATAGAAGACACTGTGGCACTGATATGATTTAATGGAGTAGAGCCCAATGTTCATTGGATAAGAGATTCATTTTGTGTCCTGATAAGGTGCTGTAAGTCTATAAATAGCGTTTTACAATATTACAGTTTTTACTGTATTTTTTACCTCTTTTAAACACAGCCTCCGAATTTTTATATTTACAAAATACCATATCCAACACTTTACATTGCAAGCATTAACACTTCACAGCAAAGTTCAATTAACTGTTTGTTTGCAGTTAATGCAATGCAGTTAGCGCTAAATTTTCAGACGCAAAATTTATAGGAGGAGGTTCATTAAAATGAACCAAAAATGATCAAACTACAGGTTTTTGCACCATTGTTTTACGCAAAAAAAGAGTGTCTTAAAGCAGGCAATAATTTGCACTGCTCTTGGTAGATTGCGCCGGTCATTATGAAAATGATCTAGATGCGTCTGTGATCTCTAATGTTCGCATTGTTAGTAAATCACCCACAGAATTTTCCCTACCAACAGCTCTTTCATAGAATTGCGTTCTAACGGTAATTCGCCCTGTTTAGTAAATCTGTCCCAAGATCTTGTTGCATACTTCACTACTGTTTAAAAGCTCTGTGCTCCCCCACTCATGAATAGCACCAGCTGTGACTGCCCAGCCACCATACAGATTAAAACAACCTTTATTATCTTCTATTTAACCTTATTTGTTTGAGGTTCCTCACAGTCTCCTCTCATTTTAAATTAATTACTTTTGGTCCTGACCCAGTTGCCGGTTTTAAAGCAAACTGCACGCTCAATTAACCAAATTACAGCTAATTAGCGCTAGTCATACTGTTGCTTCAGATGACGCATCAACATGAGCGTGATTCGTCTTACATTACACCTGAAAACAGCTATAATTTATATTATATGCAAACAGTGATAAAAAAAAGAGCAGAAAAGAACAGCATCGCATGTTTGGACTTGTTGAGAATGAGTCGACGGGTAACTAAACTCACCATAGCCAATGGCACGATTCCTCCGAGGTCATGTGGTGCCAGACGGATGAGTGTCTGGATCTCATCCGAAAGGGTTCGGGAGATGGGGTACTCGATCTGCCATGTCACTGAGCGACTTCCCAAAGGATCCAACAACCCGTTGACCTCAAGATCCACCTGAAGGACTTTCTGGAAACCGGCTTCCACCCTAACATACGAAGAAGAGAAAATAAAAAGTAATATCTAAATGTTTGAATGCAAAATAAAAGCGCGTGCATGTAAAAGTCATGGGTATCTTGTGTTTATTTGTTGTTAGGTGGCTACTGGCCAGTGCGTTCTGCCAACGGATGAAGGAGCAGTCAAGCGGCCATTTATCGACCCTTTTGTTTTTGTACACCTGGTGTGTGTAGGATGTAGGCTGCGACGTATGTGGGTGTGAGTGTGTGGCGGTTTACTCTCATTATTTCAGTTCAACAAAAACACATCCCAGCAGCAACCAGAAAAAAAAAAGACAGCAAAAAAGCAATTTACTTTTGGTCCAGCGCCACAGCATTTTCAGAAAAGATTTCCAAAGCAGAGCATAACATTGTCTCCACTGATTGCGATGCAGACAAAGCTGAAAAACAATGAATAAAACCAAAGCCATTTGATTTGCCCGGGCCTGGGTTTGATCAGCCTGGCTGCTTTGGCCTCACAGTACTTAGTTAAAACAAAACGGCATATAAAAACTCCTAATATCAAAGTACAAATCTGGAATATGGAACCCCTATTGAATTCGCACCTGGAACACAAAACAAAACTATATTCTTTACGTCAGATTTTGTGTTCTCTCTCAGTATCAGAATAGTATGGTACAAGGTCCCTCTTAAAATAACTCATGCATCCATGACAAAAGTACGGTCACTGTCATTTCAACACATTGGAAAAAATAATTCAAATTTTGGTTGACATCACACACAAGTTTCTAACAAACACTTTCAGTAGGGTTAATAAGGTTGAAGTTTTCCCTCATGTGGAACTGGTCTACTTTTATCCTGTTTCTATGACATTTTTTGTCCTGCTGTTTGAAGGAACAATACACAAATTAGATTAAAAATGCATGGATTTCTAATAAATTAACAGTCAGTCCTCTATATATCAAAACAGGTAAGATGGATAGTACTTTGACAGGCCAAATGTTATGATTGGAATATAGTAAATCTACTGTACATCAAGTTATGTGTGTATAATAGGCCTACGTATGAATTAATATATCAGTTTACTATACTAGAAGGTTCTTCTGAGGTTTGGCGTCTGTAAGACTTCTATCCAGCAACGTAGCATTGAATTAATCAAAAGTGACAATAAAAATATTTATAATGTTGCAAAAACTATTTTAAAGAAATGCTGTTACTTATTTCTATTCATTACAGAATCCTGAAAAAAAACATGTCTGTTTTCAACATTATAATAAGAACTGCTTCTTGAGCACTAAATCAGCATATTCAAATGATTTGTGGCTGATCATGTGACACTAGAGACTGAAGTAATTTAGTTTTGACATCAGAGGAATAAATTACATTTTAAAGTACTTTATAATACATACATTTCTAATATATAATAATTCACAATATTACTGTTTTACTGTATTCGAAAGCATAAGAAACGTCTTTAAAAAATAAATAAATACAAATATATACAGACCCCAAACAATGAATTTATAAAACTCTTAAATATTAGTCGCAATCTATTGCTTTTTTCAAATATTTAATTTGTGAAGAAAAAAAATTATTATACAATTTGGGCTAGTCTTTAAAACTCTATAATAACACAGAGAGATACTGTATATCGAACTGTATATAAATACATTCGCCCTCAAATTAATCTTCCATGAAAAATATCTAAAACACCTTCCACCTGTCAGTGTCCTCTAATCACAAGCAGTTCTAACTTTCATTCCAAAAAGCCCTGGATTCTCATGGAAACAGAGATGGCAGGATATCTTTAATAAGCAAATCTAGGATGATCATATCAGTTTTCACACGTTCTAATCTGTGACTTTACATAATAAAAGCGACCACACACTGACAGTTGCTGCCAGACTGCACATGTTGTAAATTAATTTGATTTGTAGATTCCTTAAAGAGAAATTACAGTATCTGTAAAGATCAGAAAAGTGAACTCAAGACAAGAAAAAGCTTGTTTGAAACACTTAAAGGAATCAATTTGCTCCGAACCGTGTGAATTTCTTCTTTCTGTAGATCACAAAAGAAACAGGATATTCATGTACTTCAAAAATACTTTAACAGTGGTCCACTTAACTTGTCCACTAAAATCAAAGTCACCTGAAGTCAGAATTCATAGTCCGTACTACTAAGAAAATACTACTGGTTTAGGTCTCTAGCTCATTTGTAGTCAGAGTGAAGTGCACAAGTCTTATACAGTAAACAACTTTTAAGTTTTGGTCACCATTCACTTGCATTATATGGAAAAGAGGAGTGTGAACATTCTGCTAAACTACTGCTTTCGTACTCCACTACGTGAGGAAGAACAAATGATTCCTATTTTAGTTTTTGGGTGAACTATTCCTTTAACAACTACTGTAGATACATCCTATGATTTATGGATTCATAAGTATGACTTACCATAGGAAATGCCATTTCAGCATCTACTCCAAGAACAAAAGGTCTTGTAATGCCGTGATTTCTCTTAGCAACAGACATTTCGTTAAGCATGTTTTACGATCACACAAAAAAGGGCCAAAAAGGCCTATTTGTAGTAAGTGCCATTTTGTTGTGCTAATGTGGTGCTGGTGAATAGAGATGGGCAGCTAAAAGGCTCTGGTGTTAGAGAGGTATTCTGGGAGAAACACAGCTGACAGCTTTGTTGCACTTAAAAATAAATGCATCCGCCTTGTAAACACTGGCTTTCCACGACCTCAATGAACGCTCTGAAGAGCTCTGTTAGCTCAAACACTTTAATGGGTCATTGTCGGAATTCTCATTCACAGTTAAGAAAATCAAACTAGCAGAGAAGTAACACAGGCATTACGGCTTAAATGTAGGGTTAAAATGTGTCCAGCAGAGGGCGAAGTGCAGTATCTCACCAAGATGAGACGTTTTCTGACTTTAAATCAAAAGCTAATGCTGATTGATTAAAATCCTTTCGGCTGCAGATGGAATTTGGGAATCTCTCTGCATTTTTGCAACTGATTTCGTGGGATTATTTGCGGAATGGATTTTAAAATGGTTAAACATGTTAAACCAAGCATACAAGGAGCAGATGTAGCAAAAATGTTCAAGAAACAAACATAAGGGGAGGGGAATTTAATGAATGACGGGCGTTCCAGCGGAAACTGCAGAACTTTTGCTAGAATAATATGTGTGACTTAGTTTAGTGTGCGTTCTACCTGTTTATAACCTATATTGAATGCATTTTCTGCTCTCCACAGCCCTCTGTGACAATCTTAAGATATGCAAGAGAGGTTATAAGGCCAGCAAATATGAAAATCATTTCAGACACAGAGAGTGAAAAAGTGAAGCCTGAATACACATTTTCAAACCACAAAAAGAGTACTTTGGGAAAACAGGAATGTAAAGTGGAACGTCTCTGCGAGAGTTCCTCTGTGAAGTCTTTGAGAGTCTCGACAGGTGCTCAAGTGCTCATCGCTAGGATGAATGGATTGTTATGTCAAAACGTATAAAAATGTGGAGAAAGCCAGAGGAGAGCAATTCGATGAGATAGATTCACATACAACCGTCAGAGGGAGTGAAATCCTGGCAAAATGTATAGGTCTGACGACAAAGGGCTCGACTGCAGGAGGTGGAGAATTAATATTTAAAGTGGAGTAGGTGAAATTTCAATCTTTCAAAAAGGTTCTTCGACTGAATTTCCCGAAACAGAGGCTCTTCAAAGAAATGCTGCGCCTACCTCATTTTAAACAACCATGTAAAAATGGCGTGAGAGAAAAGCAAAAAAGGGTAGAAAATGAAAATGGCTTTCATTGTGGAGACTCTAGGGTGGATATATTCATGCACAGTGGTGATCTGCTTAGCACTGACAACAATGATACATCAAACGAATGGAATCAATTTGACTACAAAGCCGCTGTGGTTGGCAACTCACGGCTCGGGGAAATAAAAGTCAAAGCCGGGGAAGTAATGGCAGTTGGCGCGTCAGCTTTGAGTAAAGCTGTGGTGGAATTTCATTTCACAGGTTGCGGAAGACGCCGAGTGAAAGAAGGCGAGCCCTTGCCCTCCTGCTGGAGGATTTGCCAGCCGCTTCTTCCACTCATTTCTCTCTCAAAGGCAACACTGGGCACCCCGGACCCCCAACAGGCTAAGCATGAAACTCAATCACAGTGCTGGCATGGGGGCCCTGACCTGCATCACGCTCACTAAAGAAGTTTATGGTCTAAAGACGGAGTTCAGATGGTCAGAACAAAGGAGAGGAGGATGAGAGAAAGGAGAGGATCAGCAACAACTACAGATGAAAGTTAATGTGGAGACTGTATTTGTGTGCTGAGAGAAACAGTGAAGCTTTTATAAAAGTATCAGCCTGCTACAATAAACGATTGTGATATGGAATCAGTTGCCAAGGATTACAAACGTCGTAATATCTAGTGTTAAAGATTTATATATAATTGCTAGTAATCCAGAGAATCATCTACAACTACGGTCAATTTAGGTTCATGGTGCATCTATGAAACAAAACTACTGTAAATAACAAAGATATCCCAAAATGTCAGACAAGATCTAACATCGATCTATTAGCCACCCCCAAAACATTGCACATTAAAATTAATTACAGTACAAGTGTAAAGAAGCAGTTTCATCACTTTGCTTCTAGAAAGATCATCACATTTTTTTTTAAGTGGACAAACCTTTTAAGTTTGTGTTTTTCAAAAGATCATAAGCCTAAGTAGTTCAAAAACCATTCACAACGAAGGACTGTACTATAAGATCAACTTAAGCTTGCTTGCTTTTGGGAAATGCAGCCCAGATCTAAAGTGAAAGAATGTTTAAAGTGAACATTTTCTTGTGAAGAACATGACTGCTTTAATTGCTTTTCCTGAATTTGAAGTCTAATCATACCATAAGGAAACAGTATTTCAGCACTTTCTTAATACATTTAGGTTCATCTTTCACACCAGAAATAGCCAACATTGCATGGGGCTGTCTATAGCCCCACTATCACCACAGCTCTAGATATTTCTGACAATGTTCAGTTTAACAGCCTTAGCAAGAGAGAGAAAATGACCCACAGCTCAGTTTCTGTATAGGTGTATTGATGTGAAGCAAGAGCATAAAGAAGTGTTTTTACACATGGGTTGGTAAATAATAGATGACAAGTAGCATAGCATTGTCTTTAGGACCTTAAGATGTCACTCTACTTATATTCTTCTGCTGTAATCTATAAAAGCAATTCTCAACAAACATCAGAGCAACAAAACTTTGCCAAGCAGACAAGCGCATAGTGCAGACGGTTCAAACACCTTTACTTTTTAGAGTTATTCTCCAGGACAACTATCAGGAGGATATACAATAAATATACAGTGCTTTCACCATCAAAAGGCTAAAAATGTATATGTGATGGAAACTTAAGTGTGTACGTTTCTGGAAACAGAAATTAAACAATCTCATTTGGACAATCTCATTTGGACAATATCATTGAACGTGCAGTGCCTGCAAGATTTTGGAAAATTTCCAGCCAGCACCCATGGAGGAGGCTCAGAAAATGTCTGGTTGTGAATATTTGCTATGAGTTATTCCTCTAGATTACTCATTGGATGTTTTTTGTGTTACTCATGATGCTCTCCATTTTCTGATGCAACCGGAATTGTCAAACCTGCCATGTTAATAAGCTCTTCGCTGATCGGCTTGAATAATTAAATTTGCTTTTGGTGTGCAAATGTAAGTCAATGCAAAGACACAAACAAATTCATGCCGAGACGACATGAACAACACGTCAACTGGTCAACGCATTGGATTTGAACACACAATGCCTCAAGTGCAACAATTTCATCTCCAGGCAAAATCTGCGAAGAGCTCATTAACACTCAAACTGTAAACTCACCATAAGAGATGAAGTTATGTTCATGATTTTCCTCTACGATACTTAAGTCCCTAAGATTAGACAGATTGTTAAACTGTGTTATTGTGTAAACAGTTATTTAAAATGGAGAAAAAAAATCAAAATTTTTAATAGTATCTGTCATAACACTCCATTACTTTATTTTTCATTCATTTGGACAAAATAATAAAATATTAAAAAAGAACAGTATCAAAAAGTGAATTTAAATGACTACTGTTTTAAAAATTAACTTTGCGTGAGCATTAGACAGTGAAGATAATCTAAATGAAAAAATCATGAAAATGAGCATGCACAATTAAATATATATCAGCCAATGAACTCTCTATAAACCACCTGAATAAACCACCAATAATTTTTGTGTAAAATCCTTGAAATTATAGACGACCAGCATCTAATGCAAAACATCACTGACAGCCCACCTTGACTGTCTGCGACCTGCGATCTCATGAACCTTGAGGCAGTGATGTAATATTCATCGCACTCTGCAAGTTGATTTGCTTGCTGTTGCAGGAAGGCAAGAGGTTTAAGAAGAATGCCCAGCATTTGGACCGGATGCAAGCTGAGGAAAATGGCTGCCCTTGGGTGAGACATCCAGCTAGGAACATCATTTAAATCCATTAGCTAGATATCATCAGACTTTCCCACTCACTTAGTAGCTATGTTATCACCACTGCAGACGTGAAACGAAATGGGGAGTGCAGAGTGAAATGGATGCCCAAGATGCCGGTTCTTCACACTGAATTACCTGAACCAAACCTGGGTAGACGAGCGGCTCAGAAAGCCTTCTCCCCAAGCGGTATCACATGTGTCCAGGCTCAACTTTGAAGTACAAATAATTGTATATGTGTAAGAGCTTCTTATAAAAACCTCACAGTAAAAAGGAAAGCAAGTGGTAAGTAAGAAACAATATTGAATATAAGGTTAATGAATGGTGGATGAACTACCTTAAAAATAAAACTTCTTACGTTTTATATGCAGGTACATGTCCTTCTCGAAATGTATCAATACAAACCAGAAGCCATTCAGCACACATCTGTTGCCTCATGGGCATACGAGCCTATACGACTGCAGAAAACACAATAACCGAAAACACGGCCATATGAGGAATCATTTTCATTATGCTACAGTAATAGATCAGAACAGTCATTATTGCCTCTAATTCATGCTCTGCATAAACCAATACAATTAAGTATGCGAATATGCGGTCACATGGGATCTTCGCAAGTGCTTAGCACACATGTGCTAGGCATGCTAATGTCGGCATACTCGTGAGAGTCACACGCTAACACTTTCGTTTCTCCGCAGCACTTTGTTTGATTTAACTTGATTAACTTCCTTGCCATATGTTTCCTATTATTTTTTCGCCATTAAGCTCCATCGCTCTCCTCCCAGTCATGAAACATGATATCATTTGCTTCCTTTAGAATGTGGGATGAATCCAAATGATTTAAGTTCTGTTTTCTGACTGATGAACTTCCCATCCCTCATACGCAGCGAGAACAAGACGTCAATCCGTAATTGGAAGCTCTCAAGCGTAACATACTCAGACTAATTAAAAGAACCAGAGCTAATGGCAAAACACGCCATACTGCGCTCTCCCCAAACAGGTTGTCCCTGATACAAGTCATTACAAGGGCTACACACACATACAGACACCCAGACTCCAAGGATCCTTTGCTTCATTTGCAGACATTGATTTTATTACTTATGCTGGGTGTTTATGAACCTCTGGCCTGGTGTATGTAAATATATACAAACACACACCTTTATATTTTCTACAATACACACACAGACCTGTTTTCAACAATGACAATAAGAAATTGTTACGTGAGCAGGAAATTAGCGTATTAGAATGATTTATTGAAGGATCATGTAACACTGAAGACTGGAATAATGGATGCCGAAAATTCATCTTAAATTACACAGAAATGAACCACATTTTAAAATATATATACACATTGTAAATATATTACACTATTACTCTGTATTTTTGAACAAATTACTGCAGACTTGGTGAGCAAATGACTTAAAAAATTGAACCCTTATACATTTGAACAGTAATGTAAAATCGCATCGATAAAAATTAGCAGAGGAAAAAAACTATTTATTATATATAGTGTTTATGCAATAAACTGACACGTTCTTACATTCTGCCTGTGTTATTTCAATGGCATGTCTATGCATCAGAAAAATGTCTTTGGCTCTTCTGTCACACCTTGCTGCTTTTCAATGTCTCACAGCATGAGCACCACGTTTTGAAGAGTTTGTGTGAAGTTAAAACTTATTAAACACAAGACTCTTGTATTCTGTTGCTCTCAACTGAACTACGTCCAGCTGTTTCTGTATGCAAGAACGTGTCCTGTGTGAATACCTTCCTTACTCATTCTACACTGCCTGCTCTCTGTAAATGTGGTTGGCATGTTGCCTGTCGGAAGGTGGTACTTCATGCTTGAATTACTCAAATGGAAAATATCTCATGATAGATTTTACGTACAGGTCAAGACACATGTCTAATTGTATTAATTATCAAAAAAAAAAAATCTGTTTGGCTAATGCATTAAAATGCACTGGCTGTGATTGTTACGTTGAACAGAATTTACTAAATAAATTGCTAAATAAAATAAATCACATTTATTTAAAAATAAATACAATTTTCTTTTACATTTTTTTATTTTATACAATTGTATTATTTTTAAATGTAATTTTATTTTATTTTTTTCTTGCATTGTGAACACTTCCCAAGGAAATTTTCAAATGCCATACGAGTCTCGTGAGGTGTGACCTTCGAGGAATCATCAGATGTTGGGGAAGAAAATGGTGCAGTGTGACCCACCGCACCGGGCAGACCCTCTCACATTCAGAGCGGGGCTATTTTCTATTCCCTGATTAATGTGCGCATGCAAAGTCAAATGTAATTTGAGGATGTGTCTTTTTACAAATGCAGATTTCTGCAGCACAGCCACACCGCAACACCATATTCATAAGCTCATTAGGAATGTGTACGTAGAAGCAGGGCGGCTTGTACAATTTAACCCAAATTGATGGATTGTTCTCCGGGTATGCTAATAGTGGCCAGAGGCATTGTTATGGAACGCAACACCCGTGCTTACGGGGCTGGAGGGTGTGTTTCTTTTACCTCCCCTGAGAGGAAACAGACAGTCAATAGAGGATCCAGGGTGAGGAACAGCACCCCCAGCATAGAGAGAAAGACATTTTAATATATTACAGCGTGCATGTTTTATTACAGGAAATGAGCTCAGGCTGGCGATGAGAAGCACACAAGGCCATGTTTATTTTAAGAGCTGCGCAGAACAGAACATCAAAAAACTTTCTCACATTTCAGTGCAAACATCATTACTATAATAGCATACAACATCTTTTTCAAGCCACGCTTAAATCAGAATATTGCATGCGTGGAGATATTTGCATAAACGCACTCCCACGACTTTGCCTTTGAGGCTTCGTGTCCTCCCTGTGTTAAGGGAAGAGCCCCGCTCTCATTTACACAAATCCACCAGCACTGACATTCAATCAATGATGGGGTTTATGGTACAAGGTCACAGGACAGTAAATTAGGCTTAAATCAAACAGCCCAAAGTGCAATTCAGGCCAAGTCTTCTGCAGATGAAGGGATTTTAGTGACCGGTCGGAGGAAATGTCAGTAAAAAATGTACCTTGAGCAATATACTGAGAAGACATGTTTGATTGGAATGTCACATCAGAAAAAGCGTGGCTGTGATTGGCCTGTTTTTATAATCAATCTATAAATCTGCATTAAACAAGTGAGTCTACAATAATGCACAAATAGTGAATTAATTAGAGTTAACAACTCTGCAAATTTAGTTTTTTAAATCCAATTCCTCATTTCCAAAACTAATAGATAGATAGATAGATAGATAGATAGATAGATAGATAGATAGATAGATAGATAGATAGATAGATAGATAGATA